>PVHX01024408.1:0-24079 GCA_004024805.1 Geosciurus inauris
AAAAAAAAAAAAAAAAAAAAAAGAATTCACTATTCCCCCAAGTTGGCATCTGAATCCAAGGTTGTGACTGTTAGAACCATGCGTCTTTGTACAAAGCCACTCCTGGCTGGCATTACCTTAGCAACTGGGGCATCATGACATACACTTTTGAATAGTCAGCTCCTAGTACAAATGTGGCCATAGGGAATCAGAGACCATGGTTCGAGTCACTGCTCTCCACAGCTATTGTGAATGGGATAGTTTTCCTAATTTTTTGTTTAGTAGATTCATTATTGATGTATAGGAATGCAATTGATTTATGGGTGCTAATTTTATATACTACTACTTTGCTGAATTCATTTATGAGTTCTAGAAATTTTCTGGTGGAGTTCTTTTTTTGGGGGGGTCTTCTAAATATAGGATCATTTTGTTGGCAAATAGGGATCATTAGAGCTCTTCTTTTCCTATTTGTATCACTTTAATTTCTTTCTTTTGCCTAATTTCTCTGGCTAGAGTTTCAAGGACTGTGTTGAATAGAAGTGGTGAAAGAGGACACCCCTGCCTTATTCCAATTTTTAAGGGAAGGCTTTGAGTTTTTCCTCTGTTAGAATGATGTTGGCCTTGGGCTTATAGCTTTAATAGGTATGTTTCTAATAATCCTCATTTTTTTGTGTGTTTTGAACATGAATGGATGCTGTATTTTGTCAAATGCTTTTTCTACATCTATTGAGATAATCACATGATTCTTTAAGTCTGTTGATGCAATGAATTAAGTTTGTTGATTTCCACATGTTGAACCAACATTGCATCTCTGGGATAAAACTCACTTGATTATGGTTTACTATCTTTTATATATGTTTTGGTATGTGATTTTCCAGTATTTCATTAAGAATTTTGCATCTATGTTCATCGGGGATATTGATCTGCAGTTTTTTTCTTCATGTATCTTTGTCTGGTTTTGGTATTAGGGTGATACTAGCTTTATAGAATGAGTTTGGAAAGGTTTCCTACTTTTCTATTTCATGAAATAATTTGAGGAGGATTGATGTTAATTCTTTGAAGGTCTGGTAGAATTCAGCTGAGAATCCATCTGGTCTTGGGCTTTTCTTTGTTGGGAGGATTTTGATGCATCTTTAATTTCATTGCTTGAAATTGATCTGTTTAAATTTTCTATGTCCTCCTGGTTCAATTTGTGTAGGTCATATGTCTCTAGATATTTGTCAATGTTGTATTTCAGTAGTGCCCATAGAATATTTCCATTTTTTATTATGAATTTTAGTAATTTGAGTTCTTCCTATTTTCTGTTGGTTAGCTTGGCTACCAAATATGATATACAGATTCAATGCAATTCTTATTAAAATTTCAAAAAATTTCTTCATAGAAATGTAAAAAGCAGTCATGGAATTCACTTGGAAAAATAAGAGGCCCAGAATAGCCAAATCAATCCTTAGCAAGAAGAGTGAAGCAGGAGGCATCACAATACTAGACCTTAAATTATACTACAGGATTTAAGTAACAAAAATAGACATGAAGACCAGTGGAACAGAAGACACAGAGACAAACCCACATGAATACATATATCTCATACTAGACAAAGGTGCCATAAACATATATCGGAGAAAAGATAGCCTCTTCAACAAATGGTGCTAGTAAAACTGGAAATTCATAGGTAGCAGAATGTAATATAACCCCTATCTCTCACCCTGCACACAACTCAACTCAAAGTAGATCAAAGATCTAGACGCTAGGCCAGAAACCCTGTGGCAACTAGAAGAAAATTAAGACCCAACACTCACATTGGCTTAGGAATTGACTTCCTAACAAGACTCCTAAAGCACAAGAAGTAAAATCAAGAATCAATAAATAGAGTGATATCAAATCAAAAATCTTCTTCATGGCAAAGGATACAATCGAAAGTGTGATGAGAAAGCCTACAGAATGGGAGAAAATCTTTGGCACTTGTGTCTTACATAGAGCATTAATCTACAGGTTATATAAAGAACTCAACAAAACTTAATACCAAAAACAAATAACCCAATCAATAAATGTATAAAGGAACTGAACAGACATTTCACGGAAGAAGAAATATAAATGGTCAACAAACATATAAAAAAAGTCAATTAAAACAAGTAAACATATAATAAATACTAGCATATCAAACAATTTAACAACTTGGGCATTTCCAGCAACTTGAAATACCTCTATGTCCCCTATTTACCTCTCACCAATCTGACCTTCTGTCTTTACCTGTAACTATATCTACAATTGTAGAATTAAGTAATTCTTAGCTTGTCTTCATAGTTTATCACATACCTAGTTTTTTATGCTTTTTAAAAATTTTAAAACATTTAATAGACAAATGTGTATATTTAAGTTGTACAATATGATGATTTGATATAGGTATATATTATAATATTTTTGTCAATGAACATGAACTATTACCATTTATTTAGGAATTTTTTAAATTTTTTTTTAATTTTTTTTAAAACGGCAGAATGCATTTCAATTCACATTACACAGATGGAGCACAATTTTTCATTTCTCTGGTTGTACACAAGATAGAGTCACACCATTCATGTCTTCATACATGTACCTAGGGTAATGATGTCCATCTCATTTCACTATCTTTTCTACTCCCATGCTCCGTCCCTTTTCCTCCCTCCACTTTGCCCTATCCAAAGTTCCTACATTTCTCCTGTGCTCTCAACTCCCACCCCCATTATGGATCAGCATCCACTAATCAGAGAAAACATTCAGCCTTTGCTTTTTTTGGGATTGGATTACTTCACTTAGCATGATATTCTCAACTCCATCCATTTACCTGCAAATGCCATAATTTCATTCTCTTTTATTGCTGAGTAATATTCCATTGTGTATATATACCACAGTTTCTTTATGCATTCATCTATTGAAGGTTATCTAGGTTGAATCCACAATTTAGCTATTGTGAATTGAGCTGCTATAAACACTGAAGTGGCTGTGTCACTGTAATATGCTGTTTTTAAGTACTTTGTGTATAGACTGAGGAGTGAGATAGCTGGATCAAATGGTGGTTCCATTCCAAGTTTTCTAAGGAATCTCCATAATGCTTTCCAGATGGTTGCACCAAATTGCAGTGCCACTAGCAATATATGAGTGTGTCTTTTCCCCCACATCCTAGCCAACACTTATTGTTGTTGTATCCTTGATAATTGCCATTCTGACTGGAGTGAGATGAAATCTTAAAGTAGTTTTGATTTGCATTTCTGTAATTACTAGAGATGTTGAACATTTTTTCATATATTTGTAGATTGATTGTATTAATTCTTCTGAGAAGTGTCTGTCCAGTTTAGTCCATTTATTGATTGTGTTGTTTGTTTTTTTGGTGTTAAGTTTTTTGAGTTTGTTATATATCCTGGAGATCAGTGCTCTGTCTGATGTATGTGTGGCAAAAATTTGCTTCCAAAATGTAGGCTCTTTCTTCACCTTATTGTTCTTTTGCTGAGAAGAAGCCTTTCAGCTTGAATCCATTCCATTTATTGATTATTGATTTTATTTCTTGCACTTTAGAAGTCTTGTTAAAGAAGTCAGGGCCTAATCTGACATGATAAAAATTGGGGCCTATATTTTCTTCTATTAGGCACAGGATCTCTAGTCTAATTTCTAGGTCCTTGATCCACTTTGAGTTGAGTTTCATTCTATTCCAATAATTCTTAAATTTGGTCTTTTGATGTTATCCCATAATTCTTGGATATTCTGCTCATGGTTTCTTACCATCTCCCTATGTGGTCAACTCTATTTTCAAAATTATATATTTTGTCTTCATTTTCTGAGGTTCTGTCTTAAAAGTGATCTAATCTTTTGGTGATACTTTATTGAGTTTTTATTTGATTTATTGTTTCTTTAATTTCAAGGATTTCTGTTTTTTTTTTTTTTTCCTTTCAGAATCTCTATCTCCTTATTGAAATAATCTTTTACCATATAGCTGCAAGCACTGTGCTGGGTTAGTGGCTGCAGGGGAGAGGGGAGTTGGGGGACTATAGGTACCTTGATATTGTTTCTGGGTCCTAGCTGGTGTCCCAAGCTGGGAGTTGCCCCAACTAAAGATGTTGGTGGTGGTAGCAAGGATAATCCAAGATGGTGACAAATGTACCCCAAGATGGAGGCGGTTACTCTCAGAGATGGAGTGTAGAGGTGGGCCAGGTGGTAGCGATGGATGATGTGTTCAGGGATACAGCTCTGTGACATGCAGTGTAGTGGCAGGTAGCTGTCTCCAGACTCTGTCCTGTGTCACCAGGTATAGGCTACTGCATAAAGGGTACTATGGCAGTGGTTTCAGTGTCCCAAGAATGAGGCAACCAGGGGAACCCCATGCCAGTAGATGGGGGTCCACATGGGAACAGCAGCCAGGGGTCCTGCTCAGGAGTGGCAGCCAGGGGTCCTGAATGGGGGCAGTGGCCAGGGATCCTGCGTGGGTGGGAGAACAGGGGTACTGCACAATTTGTGGGTGCTGATGTTGGGGTTCCTGAATGGGAACAGGTTCTGTGTGGGCAAACAGCCTGGGTCCTGTGCAAATGCTGAGGCTGGGAGACCATGTGTACATGCAGCCAGGATTCTGGCACAGGAGCAGCTGTCAGGGGTCCTTTAATAACTTGTAGAGAAATAGTATTCTCACTGCTTGAATCCCAGGTCACGGAATGACAAGGAATGCAGCCTCCCTCTAGGCCACCATCTTCACCAGTCTTATTTAGGAATTTTTAAAGTACACGTGGTATTTTAAATTATATGTTTAACTCTTTTCATGTCTATTGTGATCTAGTTTATATCTGCTTTCTATCGTAAGTAGTATCTTTCTCTAAATCACAGATTCGGTCCAGTATGCAATATAAATTGAATTAACTTTGAATTTAGATATTGTGCTATCTTATACTCAGCAAATTTCCTAAACTCAGTTATTAGTCTTTTGGGTTTTAGGTATACATAGTTATATCTGTGACTAAAACAATTTTATTCTTTAATCATTCTGCTTTTTATTTTATACATTTATTATAATGTTGGATCAAAGAACAATAAAATATCTAGTCTTTTCCCCCATAAAACACAATGATCTAAAATATTACCATGAAAAATTATACTTGCTGTAGTTTTTATTAAGCCATTCATTCTTAGATTAAGAAAGTTTTCTTATGTTTACAGATTGATATAAATTGCCAGTGGAAACCTTTTGAAGTTTATTCAATGCCTTTTTCCCCATATACTGAGATATTCATTTGATTTTCCTCTTATTTTTAAAATATATCTTACCTTAATTATTATTCTTAGACAAGATTAATTGAATCATTATGGATTATGGCTGTATATATCCTTAGATTTAGTTTTCTATTCATTTGTAACTAATCATCTGTATTAATGAGTGAGATTGACCTATAGTTTTCTACTTTTGTAAATTTACATCCTGCTTTTAATATTGAGATTAAGATGTAGGAAATCCAAACTTGGGTCCTAAAATCCTGTGCATTCATAAGAAAGATGTCTTCAGGACTAGCCCTTGACTCTACTGGGAAAATGAGTAATAAGCCCTTAGAATATTCTTAAATATTATAAGAATATTTTCTATGCCTGAGCCTTGGGATACTTGGCACTAATCTAATCAGATAGATCATGCTAACAGTATGATTTAGGATAAATGCCTGCTTTTGATCTGGGGTCTGTAGTCTGAGTATTTAAGAGCATTCATGGAAGAGAGGGAAGCCCTAATAAAAACTCTGAATGCCAAGCCTTCATTGGGCTTCCCCAATTGGTGACACTTGGCCTGTTTTGTTATATATTGTTGCTGAAAGAATTAAGTACATCCATGAAGCTCTACTGGGAGTGGGCATCTGTAATTTTGTACCTGATTTCTTCTAGAACTCATCCCACTTTCCTTTTCCTTTCGCTGACTTTAATCTGTATTCTGTTGCTGTAATAAACCATAACCATCAGTATAACAGCTTTTCTGGGTCTTGTGTATCTTTCTAAATAATCACTGAGCCTGAGGACGGTCCTGACGATCCCTGGCACGGTTGGCTTCAGAAATCAAATTCACTGGAATGATTCTGGCTCACTGAAACATGGTAAAAGCATTATTTGGGAAAGGGGAGAATGGTGGGATAGGAGATAAAAAACTTTGTTGCCTGGATGGCTACCAAGTCACACATAGTATAGGACACTAGCTATGCTGTAATCAGCTCTCCTGTGTTAAAGTTATCAATGGAATTTAGAAATGATAAACCTACTTCCTGAGCAGCTGGCTAACTAAATAGATAAAAAATATGGAAATGAAAACAATCTAAATATATAATACCTTGGGTATTTTTATGTGTGATGGCTAAAATAAAAGTAAAGGAGAGGGGACTGGGGATATAGCTCAGCTGGTAGAGTGCTTGCCTCACATGCATAAGGCCCTGGGTTCAATCCCCAGCACCACCACCAAAAAAAAAAAAAAAAAGTAAAGGAGAGTGCTGAGGTATATCTAGCATTATGTCAAACTCTGGTTTTGACATGTTATGAAGAGGTTGTCTCCTTTTATAGATTAATATAATCAGCCTCCTGAATAACTTTTACTAAAGTGAACTATAAATGTGACTAACTTTGAAGCAATCTCCATTGTTTTAAATGCTACAGAAAGATGGAGCATGACTGGATTGATGGTAGAACCATAGCTTACCAGTGAACAATCAAAATGGTTTTGCATTATCTAAACATACAGCAGGTTCCTTCTGAAGGGACCAACTATCCTGGTGACACAAAAGATACTGAAGTTTGTTTATCCTGAGAAGGGGGAATCACCCTTTTCCTCCTTTAAATGGTAAGTGGAACTACCCCAGTGAAGGACCCAATCAAGGAATGCTATGTTAGTTTTATGATGACTGATAATGTTTTACCTACTCATTGTTCTCCTAAACCAAGTCATAGTAGATGTGGTGATGTATGGGGATGCTTTTTCATAGGCATTCCATATGATCTGCTGCAAAATCTAGCAAAGACTCAAGAAGCCATGACAGATTTGTTGTCTGAGTTTCCTCTTATGGAAATAAAGATGATAAGAAAATTGAAATGATCTCAAAAGAATGAGGGAAAGCAAAAGGAATAGTCAAGGGATTTATTTTGGCATGTGGGAAATTCTTAAATAGTTAAGAAATGGGAGAATATTGAGAGAACAGACATTTAAGGAACATTAATGAACAAAGTTCTTTGGAGATCTCAGGGACAGATGGGAGCCATTCCATGTTTCCAAACATTGAAGGACCCTAAGCAGTTCTTCATTTTATGCTACTCCTACCTTGGAGTAGCATACAAGCCAGAAGAGAAAGATGACAATAATAAACTGGACCTTTAAGTACTACGAGTAGTGATCTGGCAAATTATCAAGGGGCCAAAGGCCATATGCACAAGTGTGGGCAAAATAATCAGAAGGTAGAAAAGAAACCTTTCTAGAGTTCCTTGACATGGAATCCCAATGAACTGTTATTCCAAACTGTTGGAGAAGTCCTGAGAGGGGCTATAATCATTATGGGAGGATACAGTTTTGTGCTAGTTAGCTTTTTGTTGCTATGGCAAATACCTGAGAAAAACAACTTAAAGGAGGAAAGTTTTATTGTGGCTCATGGTTTCAGTCCTTTGTCAGCTGGCCTTGAACTTAAGGTAGGGTAGAATATCATAGCAGAAAAGCATTGCAGAGGCAAGCTGCTCAGCTCATGGCAGCCAAGTAGGAGATGGGGAAGAGGTTGGAGGCAGGGACAAGTTATGCAGGGAAAGGATGGACACAAGGACACACCCAGTGACCTACTTTCTCCAACAATTTTCCACCTCCCTAGAGTTTCCACCACCTCCCAGTAGTCTGTTCTGCTATTGATGGATAAATCCACTGATGAGGTCAAAAGCCTCATAATACTATCACTGTATGAAAGTCTTATCTCTGGACATTGATGCAGTGAGAACCAAGCTTTCAGTACATGAGACTTTGGGGAACATACAAGATCCAAACCATAATAAATGCTTTGGTTGACGGAATTCAGGTAATATTTTGAATGAAAACTAGAACACACGAATAGACTTTATATAAAGTAACCATGTCTGCTTAACCAGAATCTGCTGCTGGGTGGATATTATGTCTAACAGAATACTCTTCTACCTAATATTGTACAACAGAAGGTATATAAGTCTATCATTAACATAGTAATAATTGGACATGCTAAATGAGCATTTATAGAATATCCTACATAACTGGTGGAAAAAATTTATCATGTTAATTTATGAAATGTTAACTAATTTAGACTGGAACTATAAAAAGATGTTGGAGTAATGGAAAGAAATTGCATGTTCACAGACTGGAAGAATTAATAGGTACAAAAGAAGGTGAAAATGTCTATACCAAAGCAATCTATAGATTCAATGCAAGCCCTATCAAAATTTCAATGTTAATTTTTACAGAAATAATGAATGAATCCTTAAATTCATATGGAACCACAAAAGATCCCAAATAACCAAAGTAATATTAATCAAGAAGAGTAAAGCTGGTGGTATTATGCTTTCTGATTTTGGAATACATTACAAAACTTCAGTAATCAAAACAGCATGATACTGCAACAAAAACATATATATGTATTTATATGTATTTATACCATATGTATTTATATCTATGGAACATAATAGAGAGCCCAGATATAAACCATCCATGTCAATTGATCTTTGGAAAAGTTGTCAAGAATTCACAGAGAAAGTATTGTCCCTTCGATAAGTGGTTGCAAAATACTGGATATCCACACACAGAATAATAATATTAGTCCTTTGGACCATACACAAAAATCAACTAAAAATGTATTATAATCTTAATATTGACATGAGCCCAGAAAAATGTTAGAAGAGAATAACTGAAAAAGAATGCTTCTGAACATTGGCTTTGGCAATGATTTCTTGAATATGACACCCAAAGCACAGACAACAAAATAAAAAATAGACAAATAAGAATACATCAAACTTAATGGCTTTGGCACAAGAAGAAAGCAGTCAAGAGTGAAGAGAAAACCTATGGAATTAAAGAAAATATTTGCAAATCATTTAACTGATAAAAGGTTAATATCCAAAACATGTAAGGAATTCTTACAACTCAATGACATAAAACCCAAGTAACACAACTTAAAAATCGACAAAGAAACTGAATGGACATCTTTCAAAGGAAGACATATAAATGTCTAACTTATATGAGAAAATGTTTTACATCATAAAACATCAGGGAAATGCAAATTCAAACCACAATGAGGTACCATTCACACTTCTTAGGATGGCTTTCCTAAAAAAAAAAGCAAAAACGAATGCTAGTGAGAATGTGGAGACAAGGGAATCTGCACACTGTTGATGGCAATGTAAATTGGTACCATCTTTGTGAAGGACAGTGTGGCAATTCCCCCAAAACTAACAATAGAATGACCACATAATCCAACAATCCCACTACTTGGAATTGAAACTAGGATCTTGAGGAGATAATTGCATCATGTCCACTGAAGTATTATTTCACTCTAGAAAAGACCTGGAAGCAACCAAATTGCCCTTGGATGAACAAATAAAGAAAATGTAGCACATATATAGATATTGTGGAATATTATTAGTATTAAAAAAGAAAATTCTACCATTTGTAACAATATTGATGGACCTGGAGAACACTAACTGAAATATATCAGATACAGAAGGACAAATATTCCATGATACCATTATGATAACTTTAAAGTGGTCTAATTCAGAGAAGCAGAGTAAAATGGTGGTTACTAGGTCCATGGCTAAGGGGTAAATATCCTAAACATTTACTGTACTGCATAGTGCCTGTACTTGATACTGTATTGTATACTTGAAGTTATACAGTATACCTAAGTATACTGTATTGTATACTTAGATGTTAAGAGTTCTTATCACCAAAAAATGGATAATAATATGGGATAATAATATGATAATAAAATGGGATAATAATATGATCCACTGAAAATGATAGATTCATGCTATAGATTGTGCTGATGGTTTCATAGGTATATATTTATTTATATATTTATATATCAAACACATAATTAATGTATACTACATGATATACATTAATTATGATATGCCCAAAAAATTTTAAAAAGGTTGGAATACTGGTGTCAAATTATCTGTACAATTGCACTTTTATTTTTTTGCTTAAATGAGTATAAGTTTATCCCTCTTCCTTTTACATTTTGTGTTTTCACATATAATCATTTTCCTTCTGTCATTCATGTCATTTAGAATTTCCTTTAGTAATATTACTGCTGTGGGTAAAATTTTAAAAAAATACTTATTTTGTATTGAGTATAATATCTTTATTTTTCTTTCTTCTAGAAAGAAAAGTAATGTATTTTACTTGGAATTCTGGACTGAGAGTCTCTGAGAGTACAATTAAACTATAATTCAACTATATTTTGATTTTCATTTTTTGCTGTTGAGAAATCAGCTATCTAATTGCTATTCCTCTGAAGCTTATCTATTTTTCCCCCTCTGGTGGCTTTTAATATTTACTCTTTGTTTTTGGTTTCTTGCAATTTCTTTTTAATTTGTCTATTTTTAAAATAATATTTTTTTAGTTGTTGATGGACCTTTATTTTATTTATTTATATGTGGTGCTAAGAATTGAACCCAGGGCCTCATGCCTGCTACTCAAGTGCTCTACCCATGAGCCACAACCCCAGTCCCCCTTAATTTTTCTATTTTAATAGTAGATTTTAAAAGAATATAGATGAGATACATTGCTGTTTTTTATCTTAGGATTTATATCTTTTGTTTGTCCTGGAAAATTCTGTTATCAGTTTTTTTTGTTGTTGTTGTTATCACTTCCCTCTCATTCTGGCTATTTTTTCCTCCAGGAACATTGATTAGACACATGCTTCATCACTGTATCCTCCCTGTCACTTAACTGTCATTTCATGTGTTTCATTCCTTTGTCTCTTTATTTTGTATTCCAAATAATTTGTTCAGATAAGTTTTTCTAGTTCATTAATGGCATTCTTTTTGGTATTTTTCTACTCTACAATTTTCTCTATCTGTAGATTTAAAAACCACTAGAATATTATGTTTCTATAACTTCTTTTTAGCTCATTTAAAAATTACCTGTATTTTTCATAATTTAAACAATTATGTATATATTAAAACATGTTAAACATGCTTATTTTATCATCTAAAATTCCAAAATCATCTCTTTTATTAATTCTTTTTTTCCAAATTAGCTGATATTTTTTATTTGTAGATGGACACAATATCTTTATTTTATTTAATTATTTTTATGCAGTGCTGAGGATGGAACCCAGTGCCTCACACGTGCTAGGAAAGCACTCTATCACTAAGCCACAATCCTAGCCCCATGTCCTATTAATTCTGATATTTCCATTATAATTTCTACTGGTTCTTACTCACTGTGCTTTTGTTTTTTTGACTCTGAGTTCATATTTCTCAAAAATATATCTGGTATATTACCTGGAAGTAATTCTTTGAAGACTGGATTATAATTGCATTTCTCTATACAGGATTTATGTTTGCTTCTTTGAAAATGCCTGAAGATACTAGCTACTGAAGACAACTTAAAATTTATTTTTACCTTAAAGTTTTCCGTACCCTACAGTGTGGATTTAGGCTAGAAGCCTTTAAACCCACATGAAAGCTTGCTTGTAATGGTAAAATTTTATGGGAGAGTTTTTCCCTTTACCCATTGCCACGTTTGATGTAGGTATGTTTTCTCTATTGTTTCCTCTTTCAGGGTAAGTTTATTTCTGTTTCATCTTTACACTGTGGATTTAGCACTTGAGCTAGGAATTTTTAAGAATTTCCCATTACATTGTTGGCATTGGGAAGGATCTAGATTTCTGTCCTGGTTCTCATTCTCCTTCAAAAACATATACGTCAAAATAAATACTCAAGTTAGCCAGGATTTTGGCATATGCCAAATTATGAAAACCAGCATTAGAGAATTTACTTAATAGGTTCCAGCTGTCTCAATATTTTGGTTTCTGATCAGTTTCTTCTTAACTCAGGTATTCATTTCCTTTTCTTCTTTAATTTTGGAACTTTTCATGGGTTGCTCCATATTCATTCAAAAGGAATCATTTATTATTTTCTTGCTTAATAAAGTTCAGTGTTAGAGTTCTGATTGTAGATAAAAGTACGAATTATTAGCAATACCTATTAGCATGTTGATCTATTTTAGTCCAGACACACACATGCATACACACCACTACTCTATGAAGAGTACTTTGTTCTCTGCCATTTTCTTCAGGAACTTATTTATAGTTTCTTAAATTTTTTACTACAAAAGTAATGTCTTGAGTGAGGAACTTTGAAGATACAGATAATGAGAGAAAGAGAATTAAGTGTCACCACCACCTGTTTCCAGCAGCTGTTAGCATTTGATTTTATGACAAATCAGGGTTTACACTGTTCATGCTCTTCTTGCTACTTACTTTTCTTTACTCAGCAATGTACCATAGATACTTTTCCTAGTTAGTGGGTGTAGTTCCAAAATACTTTAAATAACTCATAGCATATTCAATTTAATGTTAGCAAGTAATTTTAAAATTTCATAATATTTGGACTGATGTCTTATAAAATTATTATTTGTATAATGCATACATTTCCCTTACATGCATTGCAGAAAATTTAATTGTTTTCTTAAAGTCTCCTATATTTTTATCACTTATATGATGCTCTAAATAACTCCCCTTGAATACAAATATTTAGCTACAACTCAGATTATTTCCTTTTTAAAGATTTCTGTAAATAGAGTTCTGAAAACCCACAACAGGAAAGTTCTTAATAATCTTTGATGATTATTGCCAAATTGCTGTCTGGATTTGCTTCTAATAGTATAAATTCTCACCAGCACTTTCTATTTCCAACATTTTAAATTATGTTTTCCCTTCATTAATCCTTAACTAAAAAGAAACTCTGTGCTTCTTGATGTTAAAAATAGATTTAAAGAGGTATTTTGTTTGCATTTAAGTTTCATTAATTACTTAAGACTAAATATTTATACTGATAGGATCTCTATATTTCTTCTTCTGTTATTTCTTTACTGAAGTTACCATTTTTCTACTTAGCTCTAGTGCTTTAATATGCATTTTGAGAATCACCATTCAGTTAAGCTTGCATTTGTGTGCATGTTACATTTTAGGTCTTTATTTGCTACTTAAATAATTTTTAAATGGTATTTTGGCATACAAAAACTTCAGGTTGTGTATGCTGGATTTTTAAGTTAAGTTTTGTTTTCATTTCTTCTATTGTGTTTTAAGTAAGTCCTTCCCACCTAATAGTATTGACATTTTTAAATACCATTTTCTAGCTGAAATAGTTAATATATGGCATACAACTAAAAACACAAGTATAAAAAGGAAAAGTATTTTCTTCTACTTTTGCATCATTTATGTTTAAGTACAATATGGCTGCTCATCTTATTTTATATGCTTTTATCATTAAATAAGCACCACAGATTTTATTTTATTTTTCATAGTATTGACGATCTTTCCTTTTGCTCTACTGTTATTTCTTCTTGGCCAGTTTTGCCAATTATAATATAGATTGCTTGGATGGATATGTCTAAGAGGATATTTATATCTATGCACAGCTAATTCTAGTCACAGATCTAATGTCAAAATAAAGTAATCAGCATATATCCTATTCCTTACCTCTCCTCACCAGTTTCAGAGCCTGTTATAGGGAGTAAAAATACAGCCCCTTTTTCTTCTGCAGTGACACTCCGAGTGAGATAACAGAGTGTTCAATTAGCTGAGCTAATGGAGCAGCTCCCCCAGTTAAACAGCAAGAATGGTTTTGAAGCCTTCATGGTTCCTGTTCAATTTCTGTCTCTCTGATAACATTTTTAACTGCGTGAACAATCTCTTTATTTAAAGGTATTCTTCCCATACCTTATTAGTGAGTGATATTCCAGCTAAATCCCAAAGATGTCAATTCTGTTGGCATACAGAGGAACATTTAAGTCTTATATACAATACATTTTCCCAGTCCATTTTATCTCTGCTATTTTTAAACTCATTCAAAGTTAGGAGAGGGCTGGCTGCCAATTTGGAAAAAGATCCTTGCCTTAGTCCTTCCCATAGTTTGCTTCAGACCTTCTGTCTTCCTGGGCAGGAAGCTTTAAAAAAATCTCAGAGAAGGAAGTTGAATTGTCACTTTCCCTGAAATATGCAGTGTTGACAGCAAGTGAAGTAATTAGCAGAAAATAAGGAATGCAGATACAGCGGTGGGGCTAGTGGTTAGAATCCATTCTTTTAACTCTGTCAAGGCTGGAAGGAGCTGCCATGTGGAATGCAGAACGACACTGGGTTTGTATTAAAAAATCAGAGTTTGAGAATGGGTTCTGCCACTTGACTCACTAAAGGTTCACACTTTCTTCAACTTTTAGCCTCAGTTTCCTTATCTTTATTTCACATGGATAGTGTGAGAATAAAATGAGCTATTTCACATACGAATATGTGAAAGTGTTTTGTAAATCAAAAGTGTTATACAAAATATAAAGATGTGTTATTATTGTTATTCCTGATGTGTGAACAATGAGGGAAAGAGAAAGTTTTATTTATAGAACTTTTATAGGAAGGCTTGTGTTTTCAAGCAGGAGGGTGAGAGAAACAACAGGACCAGAATTAGAGGTGGCTGGTTGTCCTAGGGAGTGAGCCTCAAGGCTCGTCCTTCAGAACCCAGTCACAGCATTAAGGACTTTATTTTCTTTGAAATAGGTAGCTGTTTTTTTTCCCCTGAGGGGATACATCTTTAGAAATCCAAGTTCTTAGGAAAGGGTTTAGACATCCATCTATCCATCCATTCATCTATTTATCTGTTTATTCATCTATATGATTAATATGCATTTTGCACTGATTTTGCATAATGTGTATATTAAGCAAAGGTGAAAAAAACCCCACAAAGTTTCTGCTTTCAGATGAAAGTTTTTTGTTTTTTGTTTTTTTAATAATAAACAAACTGTGGAAAGAACTCCAGTTAAGTAAAATAAACAGGACCTTAAAACCACTCTACAGACTTTTGTACAAATTTGAAAGCAACTTTTAAAAATCCTTTTGAGAGCCCCTGGCCATCATATACTGTTTCTTTTTTCTTTTTAAACTATTGAATATACTCTTAAGTTGTCTAGTATGTAGTTCTTATTTTAACGTTGTAATTCTTACTTTAAAACTTTTGTCCTTTGTTTACAGAGACAAATACTGTATGATCTCATTTCTATGTGGGATTTCAAAAAGTTGAACTCATAGAAATGGAGAATAAAATGGTGATTACCAGAGGTTAATAGGAAAGGGAATGGATGGGAAAAATTTAGACTTTGGTTACTGGTATAATTAGTTATACATGACAGTAGAATACATTTTGATGTATTGTACACAAATGGATCACAACTTCTCATTCCTCTGACTGAACATGGTACAGAGTCACACCAGTAGTGTAATCATACATGTATACAGGGTAATAATGTCTGTCTCATTCTACTGTCCTTCCCATCCCCACTGGCCACCCCTACCCTCAGTCCCCTCTGGATAAACCAAAGTTCCTTCATTCTTCTCTACAACTCGCCCCCCAACTATGGATCAGCATCCGCTTATCAGAGCAAACATTTGGCCTTTGGTTTTTTGGGATTGGCTTATTTCACTTAGCATGATAGTCATCCATTTACCTGCAAATGCCATAATTTTATTCTTAAAAGAGGCTTTTAAAGTCCTTACCCGAAAGAAATGATAAATATTTGAGGAGATGTGTTTACTAATTAGCCTGATTTGATCATCCCACAATGCATATTTTATGCCTTAAATGTATAGTTATTATTTGTTCATTCAAAATTATGTTTAGAAAGTCTAAAGCAGGACCTTGCAAAAG
Organism: Geosciurus inauris; assembly: GCA_004024805.1. Classification (NCBI taxonomy): domain Eukaryota; kingdom Metazoa; phylum Chordata; class Mammalia; order Rodentia; family Sciuridae; genus Geosciurus; species Geosciurus inauris. The sequence continues at coordinate 15,886 of PVHX01024408.1, forward strand.
ATGTGTGCTTAGCTGGGTGCTGTGGCACACACCTGTAATCCCAGCGGCTGGGGAGACAAAAGAATCACGAGTTCAAAACCAGCCTCAGCAACTGCAAGGCTCTAAGCAACTCAGTGAGACCCTGTCTCTAAATAAATACAAAATAAGGCTGGGGATGTGGCTCAGTGGTCGAGTATCCCTGAGTTCAATCCCTAGTTCCAAAAAAAAAAAAAAAGATATGTGCTTTATGCAGGCTAATGACTTAGTCTCCATTCAAAATGTTTCATTGAGAAATTGTTCAAGATTTATTGAATAGGTTAAAGGAAATTTGGGTAAGGCATATTTTATTATTTGTTACTTTCTATTCTAGGGGTGAAAGGCAATTAGTTTATATTTCCTTAGTTGTACAAAAATTTATGTATACAGATCTGAGTTAACTGGCAAATTTTAGGTTTACTGAAGTGATATTTTAATGCTCTTCATAGGTTGACTTAGTTGATAGCTGCTCAGCAGGCTTGCCTTTAATCTGGCTTAGAAATAAACCATGTATATTCTTGTCTTTTATACTTTACCTCTTTTGAGAGAAAATATCATCCATCAGAGCAGAATCAGATCTCAGTCTTATCAATCCTTTTGTATCTCTTTCACTTACTCTTCTAAGACCTTCTTTAAGACCCTATAAAGATAGTGCACTAGAATTATATTAGGCTTATTTTTCTTTTTTTCTATTTTCCTTCCTTTCTCCCTTCCTTAAAATAGATATTTTATCAGATAATATTTAGAAATGATATTGGAAAGTAAAATTTCTCAATAAAGATTAAACATATTTTAGTGCATTTGTTTCTACTTGCTATATAACTGTATCCATAAGTATGTATATATGTGTATATATATGTGTGTGTGTATGGGTGTGTGCGTATGTGTATTTAGTAGTGGTATTTCTGTATCATATGCTAATTCTATTTTTGGAATAAAAATATAAGAAATATACATATATAATATATATTAGTATATATCAATGTTACTGTTTTGTAACTTTTTTTGCTTAAATCACAGTAATCTTTGAAAAGCATTTTACTCCAATATATATGATTATTATATTTGTATATTCCTATAAATGGAATAGCTAGATTAAAATGTACTCATATATGAGACATATTAGAAATAAAATTATACCAATTATCTTCCATAAATGTATAAATTTATACTCATTGTACATGTGTGTCTATATCACATTGTAAAAGTCCTAATAAAAACAGGAGATTTCTCAAGGCATTTCTTATTTCTTCTTAACAATATAATATTCATGATAGAAGAAACAATGAACTCACTGCAAATAAATATATCTTCTTGTGTTAGTCAAAATACCTGTGATAAACCAATATCACAGGAAAGGTTTATTTTGGCTCATGGTTTCAGGCCATGATTACTTAGCCTCATTGCTTTTGGGCCTGTGGCAAGGCAGTGCATTGTGGAGAAAGTCCATGGTGAAGGAAGTCTGCTTACCTTATAGCAGCCAGGGAGCAAAGAGAGAGGGGGAATGGCCAGGGTCCCTATGTTCCCTTTAAGAGAAAACCCCCAGAGACCTAACTTCCTTCACTGTGTCCTACCTCCTAAAGTTTCAGCCACCTCCCAATAGCGTGACAGGGTAGCCTTTAGTACATGGCCCTTTAAGATCCAATTCATACACTTTAATAAATACCAATGGATTCTAATTGTATGATCAGTAAATGTCTAAAGAACAGTAGAGAAATTGCACAGTAAGTTCAACTTTTAACAACATGAAGTGATAGGAAATAAACAAATCAAAGCAATGAGTTAAACCACTAGGTGAACTGTTTTTAAGAATGGAGAAAGCTAGCCGGGTGCAGTGGCACATGCCTGTAATCCCAGCACTTAGGGAGGCTGAGACAGGAGAATCACGAGTTCAAAGCCAGCCTCAGCAACAGCAAGGCACTAAGCAACTCAGTGAGACCTGTCTCTACATAAAACACAAAATATGACTGGGGATGTGGCTCAGTGGTTGAGTGCCCCTGAGTTCAATGCCCAGTACCAAAAAAAAAAAAAAAAAAAGAAGGAGAAAGCTATGCATTATGATACAGCACAAAGTGCCTAAGTTTTGCAAAACTTGAAGACCTCTGAAAGTTAGTTTTCTTATCAATGAAATTCTGATAACATTTTTCTACTAAATTTATAAGATGGTTTGGAAACTGACAAAAAATGTCTGAAAAGGGTAAAACATTAAAATGTGATATACAGTTTGAATTAATATGTAATATTCCTTGGTATGGCATGATATCAACTTCATTATCATCAATATCAAAGCTGTCACATCTAACATTCCTATTTTCTGTGATATATTTTATCTTAAAAATTCTTAACATTATATTTTTGTGATAAGGTAGAAGTTATTGTTATTCCCGTTTCTATAGATAAAGAAACTCAGGTCAGAACATATTTAAATGATTTTGCCAAGGCTTTTAGGTAGCAGATAGAAAATCAGGAATTTAAAGTTATTAATGTCTGAATGTTCTGTGTTACATTGGTCTGGAGATACATGAAAAGTTAACTGCTGTTGATTTGATGATCCTGTTCTCAAGCAGAGAAAAATGTCATGTATTGACTTCTGAATTCATTAGGTCAATTTTGTTTTTTCAATTACTATTTGAAATACAGAGCATAGTCTTCTATAAAGTAATGTGAGAAATTTGAAAGTGGAAGTAGTAACCCAGGTTTAGTTTTCTATAAACTTGTTTAAGAGAAAAGGAAACTAGCAGTTTTAACAGCATTGTTGTTTCAAAGAAATAAACTTGAAGGTTAAAATTTGTCCAAATACACACTTCGGAGTGCTGGAGCTATGAAAATTTGCTGTCTCTGTATCAAAGTATTTCACGAAGGATAAAAGTTTGTAAGTAAACATTTAGTTTGGAGTGTGACATCTCCCGAAGGCAGACTTCTCCTACATCTATCCTCATTCTGCTATGATGTTTTTTCAGGATTATTGTTTCCCTGACTTAAAAATAGAAATGATTCCCAGAGATTTAAAACTTGCTGGGTTCAAACTTTGAAACTGTACATACCTTCTTCCATGGTGATTTTATTCAGCCTTTGAACACTTGGGACAATTCAAATTTAGCAAAGTATGAGAATGAAAGTTTAAAATGGTTGGGTAATTTGGACAATAGTACTTCCTCTGCTTGGTGGAATCTCTATGATGTCATTCTCTAACATACCATTCTCTAAGACATATCAATTCTTAAGAATAGAGAGATTTTATTTTGGTTTATGCATGCATCTATAAAACTGAATAAAGTCATATATTTTTGCGTTCATTCAACAGATATCCTGCAGTGTCTCCTTTGTGCCATGTGCTGTGTTATAGGCTGTGGTTAGAAGAAGGGAAGTCTGGGATCTCAAGAAACCTATAACCTGCATAAGAAAACACCAGAATAGGCAATTATAATACACTGGTTAACTGCTGGGATGGGTGCATGTGCTTGACTCTGAAGTCACTAAAGAGCATCCAACCTGCATTTTGTATTTTTCTAAAATATAAGAACTGACATTATCTGAGTTGATGAGGCCATGAACAAAAGCTAGTTCCTGAGCTTTAGTGTTGTGCCAACCACACAATTCACCACCTAAGTACATTCTCTTTTCCATATACATTGTGAGATGGCTGTATATATGGTTTCTGAATTCAGATTTATTCTGTGTGTTTCTAAAACCTGTTACTCCTATAGGTTGGATAAATTCCTTACCTTTTAAAGTCCTCACATTCTTTAGTTTTAATATATAAATAATAGTTGTGTCCACCTCATAGGGTTATGTTGGAGATTAAAAGAAACAGTTTACATAAGGATGTTTTATCCCAGTTTTGGTCATGACAATAAATGATAGCTGCTGTCAACATCATTATTATTTCTTCTCATAGTTTTTAAGTTCATTTTATTATGGGTACAGAGTTTTGTATAGAAGAGCCACTGGGATCAAGGCCCAGAAGTGCCTTGATCAGATTTTAGTCCTTAACTTATTCATGTAATTTTCTTGGATATACATTTTCATTCTCAAAATTAGGAAGGGACCCAGAGAGTGAGGTTGGGTTACACAGCCTAGTGGGTTCCTTTGACACTTCCCTCATTTGTCTGCCTGACAGATGCCAGCATTCTGCACTACTGGGACCAGTGAGGAATGCTTACAAGATGAAATTTCATAGATTTCAATGTGAGGTTCTTGCTTCCAGAATTAATCAGGCTGGTATGACAGAGTCGGAAGTCGACAGTGTCTTAGGAACATTTCAGGTTCAGAAGGTAGAGGTCTTTAAATGGACTTCAAATTCAATAGAGTCAATAAGTGTCTCATAGAGTTAATGGGACATTAGACATAATCTAGACCAACATGTTCACTGATCAGAACCTACATGGAGTCTGGGTCTAGTTTGGGATAAGGACTTATGCAAGGATAATAATATTAGCAAGTGTTTAATGGCTAGAGGATGAATGGGGGAACATTGAAACTGTGAGGGCTTTGGGAATCATCTTGTGTGGAGATGTTTGAGGAAACAAATTTGTCAGTCTGGGCAAGAGCCTTATTCCAGAGGTTGGAGGACACAAGAACAGGAAATACTCTTTAACATCTGAAGCATTTCTTTATGGCAAAGGGTTTTAGCCACATTCAGCGTGATCCTATGAGGGAGAACTAGGACCAAAGGTAGAGGTTCCTGGCAGAAAAATTTGGTTCAACTTAACAATATAATCAATGTAATTCTAAACAATTAGGTTTCTTTTAAAAGTGTTTTTTTTTTTAAAAGAGGAGTAATAAGTAGCTTGTGATAGAAGTGCTTAGGAAACAATGAAATCAGTATTTCTCATACTTGCTCCATGCAAAGAACAAGTTGGGCTTCCTAAAAAATTGCAGACTTCCAAACTTTCCCCTGGAATTGTGATTCAGTGGCTCAGGGAAAAGTCATAGACATATGTACTTTTTATTCAGCTCATTGTGTAATTTTTGTGAGCAAGAAAGTTTGGGAAAGTCTTCACTGCTCTTCTGTCATGGATGTTGTAAGAAGGTTTTGAGTTTTAGAAATATTGATTTTTATGATGTTAAAGATTAATTTCAAAATTTTGGTAGATTATTAATATGTTAAATTTCTGGGATATTATTAATACATGTAGTGATTAACTTTCACTGTGATCATTATAAGAACAACATATTAGGAAACATGTTAATTTAATACATGATATAATCACTAATGTGGATATATTTTATCTTGAAATGTAAAAATATTTTTAGAAAGCTTAGAAATAATTTAATCACTGATATTCTGGTTTTTAAAGATGGAGATTCTTTCATACCTCAAAACAAGATTTTCCTATGTGTCATTGTACCATAATAAACATGTGATTTGCTAGTTAATATTGATACTTTTTAAATGATGCCCCAAAGTTTGAAAAAATACCAGTTTGCATAATATAAACTATTAGTTTGAGTAAATTATGAATCCACAAGTCAGGACATATATTTTTGTATGATTTAGAAAAAATTAGCCTCTGACATTTTAGACCTTGGAAATTATGGTTCTTAGCAGAAACATCCACTTTTAAATTATTATTTCACAAAGTAAGTTACAGTAACCGCCTAGGGACCTACATGCTTCTGACTTCGTGTCAATTTTATTTCTGTGATAATTGAACCAGCTCTGGGATAGTGTCAGAAATTTTATTTTGCAAAATGAAGAAAAATGTGTTGAACTAAAATAAACTAAGAAATCATTCAGAAATTCCTTCTAGTTATCTATAGCAAAACCAATTTATCAACCTAAATTGTCATTTTATTTTGCTTCTAGAAGGGAGAAAATGGAAATTGAGAAACAAGAAAACTTACCAGCATTTTTTCTGGAGGAAAAATAAGAATGAGGAGGATTCACAGGCTTCCTATTAGGTGGAACACTGAAGCTGATGAGGTGGAAGCCTTCTGTGCAGGTTGGAAGGATGGGTACATGAAAAAAAAACTCAGGCTAGAGTATTTTCAGCTTCCATGTATAGGTAACATTTTCCAAAACAATTGGAAACTAGTTCAGCCACTTGTCTTCATGGTCGCCTTTTCTATAACCTATTAGAATTCTTTTAAGCTCAACATTTTCACCTAACTTAATTATTGCATCTTTAAAAATAAATGTTTAGGTTTTGATAAATGGTTCAAAAATATTTTAGAAGAGACTTGAGACAAATTTCTGTCGCTTCTAACTAAATCTTACCAACTGTGTTATGAAAATGAACTGTGGTAGTGTGTAGAGGACCAAAGAGGATCCTGACTTGGATACTCACATTTTTTTCTTTATATCAAATACCTGATTATTTCTTAAAAAAACATACTTAACTAAATTATGCCATAATTATTAAGAGTGCAGTAATTCTTGTCTGTTTCCTAACACCTTTTATTTTACTAAGTTCTTTTTCAGATTCATTTTATTATTGTGTTTACTTGTTCAGAGTGGAAGTTAGAACAAATCCATCTTCTTGAAATGCAGTTTTGATGGAGTGTTTTATAAGTATAGAAGTAGATAGAAAATGAAAATCTCAATTATTGTGTTTATGGTTACCCCAGGTTATGAGAGAATGACTATGATTGGTAAAATACAGGCTTTGCAAAAAGTATTTTTATAAACTTGCTAGGGAATGGCAGCTCTCATAGTAAAATTCTAGTCAACTTTTAGTTCAGTAACTTAGGAAAATCCTAAATTTAAGCTAAGAGGTGCACATTCTTAAAGGATGAGCCAGATTGAAAATATTTTCAATATAGATATCAAAATTGAGTAGTGTAGAACACTCAGGAGGAGGCAGGGAAAGGACAATTTAAAAAACTCAAAGAAACAAACTGTAAGACAGTATTATTTCTAAAACATTTTATTGATAGTATCTTGAAACACATTATGGTCAGTCAACAGAAGTATTCTGCAAGTAAGGAAAATACATATTTCTAGTCCAAGAGTCTGGTCAAGGCTCCCACCTCCAAATGGCATCTGCACACCACCACTGTTGTGGTTTCATGTCCTGCATGCAATGGATTCAGGGTTCCTTTGCTCTCTCTGCCCTTTTTATCTATCCTGTGGTCCCTCTTCATATTGATCTTTATGTGCCAATAAAAATTAATAAATAAAATCAAAATCTAGAAAAAAGCAAAGTAAAAAATAATATTCAGATGAAATAGTGTCTTCTTTGCTTAAAATGAAGGGATTTTAGTTTACTTGACCCTTGTTAGAAAGACACTTGTTAGAAGGTTAAAGTTATGATATAAACCCCAAGTAAACTTTGTGCAGCTAGAAATGGAGTATCCTATTAAAGATAATGCATCCCTGTCCAAAGCATATGGGATTGTCCTAGGCTTGCTTTTTATAGCTATAAAATATGCCTTCTTTTAAGCTGAAAATACTTTACGAGCAAGTATAGAATATTTTAAAATAAATAATCTTTAGAATTTATATACAGTTGTTGTCCCATAAATATTTATTGACACTGGTTAATGTCTTTGGATCTAGTGAATTGATGTATTGTACTGTCAGGAATTAAAGATACAGTGATTTAGATCTAAAGTTATTCATAGCATTGTGGTGAATGACCTGATGGTGTCCCACTCTATTCTGTTTCTATCTGAATCATTCCACATTCTCCTTTTCTTATAACTGTAGGACTCTGATGACACTGCTGCTTTCTCATGTGTAGATAGTCCAGCACACCTTTTAAAGCTAAATGAGGAGCAGTGTGAAGAAGAAGAGGCGAGAACGACCCCCGGACCGACCAAAGCTGCGCGCCGCTGCATCCCCACGTCCAGCGCTTGCGTTCCGCCGCCGTCGCCACCATGCCCAAGAGAAAGGCTGAAGGGGATGCTAAAGGAGATAAAGCCAAGGTGAAGGACGAACCACAGAGAAGATCTGCAAGGTTGTCTGCTAAACCTGCTCCTCCAAAGCCAGAGCCCAAGCCTAAAAAGGCCCCTGCAAAGAAGGGAGAGAAAGTACCTAAAGGGAAAAAGGGAAAAGCTGACGCTGGCAAGGATGGGAATAACCCTGCAGAAAATGGAGATGCCAAAACAGACCAGGCACAGAAAGCTGAAGGTGCTGGAGATGCCAAGTGAAGTGTGTGCATTTTTGATAACTGTGTACTTCTGGTGACTGTACAGTTTGAAATACTATTTTTTATCAAGTTTTATAAAAATGCAG
>PVHX01024409.1:0-24056 GCA_004024805.1 Geosciurus inauris
TTGGTACCGGGGATTGAACTCAGGGGCATTCGACCACTGAGCCACACCCCCAGCCCTATTTTGTGTTTTATGTAGAGACAGGGTCTCACTGAGTTGCTTAGCGCCTCGCGGTTGCTGAGGCTGGCTTTGAACTCGCGATTCTCCTGTCTCAGCCTCCCTAAGTGCTGGGATTACAGGCTTGAGCCACCGCGCCCGGCTTCCTTAACTATCTTAAAGGTTTATTGCTCAAAGTCCACTGAAGTATGTCTCTAATATGGAATTTGCCTTCTAATTAAAGTCTTTTTCTTTCTAGACCCTTACATTGTTTCCTTAGAATAGTCATTCTCAAGCTTAATAGATCAGATAATCCTTGATGATGTCAGAGTTTTTCTCTACCAGGAATCTGTGAACCACATGGAACAGACCCAAATGCAGTATCTTTCAAGAGACTTCAAGAAGCCAAGCACTTGATTCATACTTAGCAGATGATGGCCTAATATTGCAACTCATTTTTAAATTATTTGGATGTTTTGCTTCTATCACATATATTTATAAACATTTATCCCACTAATTCTTACCAAATTCATTTTCTGTTTTTGATAGTGGGGATTGAACTCAGGAGCACTCAACTGCTGACCCACATCCCCAGCCCTATTTTGTATTTTATTTGGAGACAGGTCTCACTGAGTTTCTTAGCACCTCACTAAGTTGCTGAAGCTGGCTTTGAGCTCCCAATCCTCCTGTCTCAGCCTCCAGAGCCACTGAGATTATAGGTGTGTGCCACAGTGACCAGCCACCAAATTTGTTTTTAGGTTATTTCTTTTTATTTATTTTTTGGTACTGGGGATTGAACTCAGGGGCACTCGACCACTGAGCCACATCCCCAGCCCTATTTTGTGTTTTATGTAGAGCCAGGGTCTCACTGAGTTGCTTAGCACCTCGACATTGCTGAGGCTGGCTTTGAACTTGTGATTCTCCTGTCTCAGCCTCCCTAAGTGCTGGGATTACAGGCTTCAGCCACTGTGCCTAGATTAGGTTATTTCTTGATTAGCTACTCATGAACTTTGAGATACCAGAGAAAAATAGTCAATAATTTAACCTAAAACCCTAAAAATTGCTATAATAATCCTGAATGGCATAAAACCAGAGCCCCAAACAGAAACAAAACAAAATAAATGTGTGTTACAATTTTGTAGAAACATTTATTTTCTCTAATAAATCTAAATTAACCCATTTGTCAGAGATCTTGCTATGTGAAGATTTTAGCCATGAGACAAACCACCACGTAATGTAAGTACCAAGTCTATACACGGACAGTTAGATCTGAGTCATGCTGTGCTCTGCTGAAACAAGCTGAGGTCATTTGGTCATATGACTTAAATTTAGAGTCCTATGTGCAAGTCTTTATCAAAGTCTTCAATGCCCAAACATTCTAAGAGTTAATTTATCTTTCCTTCCTTCCTTCCTTCCTTCCTTCCTTCCTTCCTTCCTTCCTTCCTTCCTTTCTTCCTTTGTTTTCAGAGCAATGATTTATTTAGGAAAGCACATTTACATTCAAGGGTGCAGGTGAGTTAACTAGCAGATTGGTGGACAGTCCCCTAAGGAACCTTGAATACTGGAGCTTACCAGCAAGGGAACAGAGAGGGCCCAAGAGCCAAAAGGTTCATTTCACACCAAACAGATATATAATATAATGTGAGAAAAACTAAAAAGTGAATTTATCAGTAAAACCCCCAAACTCATATGTTCAAAAGGACCAAAACTGAGGCATCCACAGACATCCTAGCTGAAGTTGCTCTGGGAGTTCTGAGCAGTCTGCTCAGGTGTGTTCTGATTCAGCACATGTCACCCAAGGGCCAGAAACCCCCTGGCACATGTCTCAAGAAGCCCCAAACACCAGGGGGTATAAAGTGGCTCCAGGGTCAGGGCCACCATACCCATATGCACCTCTAGGAGCAGGCTATGTGATTTTGAAATGGAATCCTGTTGTCATCAGATGGGGTCTCAAGAGGCCCCAGGAGGGAGAAAGGACCTTCAACTCAGCCCTAGCAGGTACTTGACTTGCTGTGGAAAGGAACTGTAGGACCTGTCAATAGAGACACAGGCAAAGGTTTATTCAGGAAGGCAAGCCACAGAGCAGAGCCCTTGCCTGGGGTGAAGTGTACTTTTGGGATCCCAAACTCATCTTTGAAAGGAAACTTTATATATGATGAACATGAGGAGTAGGAGTGGTGACATCAGCCTGGCAAGCTCAGTTCCTTGGGTCATGTGGTACAAGGTAGGTCATGGCCATCTGGTTCCTCTTCAGGACCTTCAGGTTGACATTCTCTAGTTGAATGCAGAACCTGGACTGAACTCATATCTTGGGTCTTGAACAATCTCTCTCCAGGCTTCTTTTAATCAGTCTAAAAATCTTTCTGTAAACTAACAGAATTTGTAGGCACTAACCATCTGGACTTACAGGACTCCAAGACTTCTAGGACTTTTAAAGAATCCAGGCCTGGAAAAAAACAGGCCTGTGGGCAAAGTGAGGGCAATCTTTTAGATATAGAGCTACAGATCCTCTTTCCTTTCCTGTTCATCTCCTTTCTCCAGGTTTTTATTTCTTCTATGCCACCTCACTGTGAGGCCACTCTGTGTCACAGTCCACTGGCACTGCTGTTAAAACCCTGGCCTGTTAACACCCTGAAGGGAACATCTGTCTCTTCTCTTCAGAGTCCCAGGAATATCAAGTGAATACATTTTCAACAAAACTTGCCTCCAAGCATCAATTCCCCTGGACTCTGCCAGCCTGGCATGCAAGCTTACAGGACACATAACTTGGTGCAGGAGACCAAGGTGAGCTTTCACATATGGAACCCCCATGCTGCAACAAGCTAGTCATGTTTTCCTGAGTCACAGGTTCACATGAGCCAACCCCAACTCTTCAGGGAGCTGTGGTATGGAATCGGTTTTCCACCTTCCTGCAGATGCCCACAGAGTTCCCACAACCCACCAGGTTGCTCTGCCTCTCTCCTCTTTGCCTGCAAATGGTGCTGCAGTCACAAAACACCCAATGGCCCTTTCAAAAAAAATTGAGCAAGAAGATCTCCTTGTAGATATAAAAGAGAGGCCAAAAATGGGCTCAAGGAGAGACCCCAAAACAAGGAACTGAGAGGAGGAGGACACTTGTGCCCTGTTGGGAAGAATTTACTAGGGTCAGACTTTGGGACCACAGACATAAAATTTATCTCTCCATCTTATCAGAAGTGGTGATGGAGGAGCTGGGCGTGGTGGCGCACGTCTGTAATCCCTGCACTTTGGGAGGCTGAGACAGGAGAATCGTGAGTTCAAAGCCAGCCTCAGCAATGGCGAGGTGCTAAGCAACTCAGTGAGACCCTGTCTCTACATAAAAACACAAAATAGGGCTGGGGATGTGGCTCAGTGGTTGAGTGCCCCTGAGTTCAATCCCTAGTACCAAAAAAAAAAAAAAAAAAGAAGAAGTGGTGATGGAATCAACACTGGCTCTAAGAGACAGAAAGTCAGGAGACTAGACTGACTTTGTAGCTATAGAGGCCCTCTTTACCTCTTTCTCATCCTGGGCCAGTAGCCATGGGCAAAGCCCTGGGAGCTGTATCCAGTAACTTCAGCATGGCCAAATTCTTTCCTGGTCCCAGGCCAGAGGCCTGAATTTGGAGTCTTTACTGGATGGATTTGGTGGCCTGCTTGCATCAGGAAGGAGAGAAAAACAACACAAAAGAGAAAAACAAATTGAATCACAGCTTGGTCCTCCTGGGAAGACAGCAAATCTGTCCCTCAACCTTAGAGAAGGGGTCATTTTGGTGGAGGCTATTGTGCAATGGAAGCAGGGCCTAGGCTGGGGTTGAAGTCCTCTGGGTTCTGTTGCTTCTTCCTGGTCTCAGGGCCAAGGCTTTGGGAGCAGTTATGGCTCCCATCCTCAGCATGAGAGCATTGTCAATGGCAACCCCTGGTGGAGACAATAAGGAATAGGTCAGTAGGAGAGTGGTTAGGGCTAGGAAAAAGCAATTTGAGACATCTTCCATTTTAAGGTAGCCTGTTATAAGAGCATCCTGGACAAAATGTGATCAAGATAGGGTCCTTATCAGTTATGACCTGAGGAAACAGGAGTCAATTTGCAAGGCCCCCAGGTGCTCAGGCTTCCCTCTGATCTGTCAGGGTCAAAATCAGGAGTGCCCTAGGGGAGAAGAAACCAGGCCACATATGTGTCCTCCATAGTTACCAGCACCTTCCTCTGCTGAGGGGCCTCTTCACAACAGCCCCCTCCAAGGGACATAACATGGAGGATCCCAAAGAACATCCTGGGTGGGCTCCTGGAGGAGGACATGGGAGGAAACAGCTCCTGCTCAAGGTTTCCAAGGACAACAGGAAATCCATCCAGTTGGTGGAGGTGGGCAGGTTACTCAAGAGTGGGTATGTCAGCCCTGCTGGGAGCCTCCAGCTGGGGCACCTGATGCTAGAAGCATAGTTGGTGATGTATGTTAGGACTGAAAGAAATATGATGGTCAAAGAACCCAGACAGGAAAGAATTTATTGTCCATCAAGGTTCCCCACAGGCAGATAGGGACCACCAGTGCAAGATGCTGTGGGGAGCCCACATCAGGGGAACCCCTCACTGGGACATAATGGGCTTTCCTCCTTTCTGAGGCCCAGAGACCATTGCAGGGAGCTTTGTGTGACTACCCTTGAGCTCCGAAAGGCTGGGGCCTGGAAGGTGGAGTGGCAGCCATGTCTGGCTGGCATCAGTGTAGGCCTGACCCTTACAGGTTCCTCTGACACTCGGCCATTTTTGAAGGAAAGTCTCTGTTTCACAAGAAGGGGGCTGAGGCTGGGCACAGTGGGCCATACCTATAATCCTGCTATTCAGGAAGCTGAGGCAAGAGGATCAAGTTTGAAGTCACCCTGAGCAACTTAGAGAGACCTTGCCTCAAAATATAAAACAAAGACGGTTGAGGTATAGCTCAGTAGTATAGTACCCCTGGGTCCAAGCTAAGAGGAAGTGGGAATTGAAAACAGTGTAGCTTGAGGGAAGAGGCAAATAGCTCTATGCTAACACCCATCCTTCCCCTGATGAATGTTTCCCTAAGACTAATTGCTATAGATAAGGGAAGGGTGCTCCGCCAGGCTGGAGACACTCGGTCCACAGCTCGCAGGACCCTGACCCCTGAGCCCAAATTCCTGGGCACTAAAACTGACCACTTCATTGATTTATGGAACTAGCCCCAAATTCTTAAGTGCCTGAGAGAACCAGCACGTCTCCACTATGCCACCCCCCCAACATAAGCCTATAAAAACCCAGTCCTTTTCTTTGTTCAGTGGCTCATTTTCCACCAGGAGAATGGGTCCACCACCACCTTCGCAGATGAATCCTGTTCCTGAATAAAAGTCTGAAATGTCTTGCATGGTTTGCTGCTGCCCTTTGATCTTTTTGCCCTTACACAAGCTTTAGTGTCCCTCCCCACACTGATCACCAGGTCAGCACCCGCAATGGAATCATCCATGCAACTCAGGGACAACAGAGTCAGAACCAGAATTTGACCAAGGTTCTTCAGGTCTCCGACTAGAACCAGTGGGGGCAGAGGTAATCATGTCCAAGGAAAGCTTAGACTGGAGGACACAGTCATGAGGGCACTGACACCCTCTCAAAGCAGCTGTGCCTGCCCCTCCCCCAGCCCATTATGACATCAAAAGCCTCCTGGATACAAAGGAGTGAGGGTGCACAGAGCCCCAACACACTACCTGGAGATGCTTCTCACACCACCAGGGGGACAGAAGATGGTGGGGAGCAGGACATGATACCCTGTTTCTTATAAACAGTGAAGAAAGAATGAAACCTACACATCAGCCAATATCCCATCAGAACAGGAGACATCTGAGAAGAGTGAGTGCTACATTCCCTTGAGTCCTAAGACATTAATTGTCTGGTGACACAGAAAACCTCTTACAGCGGTGCTCAGTCCACTCAGGGTCCTGTGGGGTAGTGCCCCAAGCCCAGGAGTGCTCAGTCTCCTCTGGCTCATGAGGGACAGGGCTCCTTCCCCAGAAGTTCTCAGTCTCCTTCAGGGCCCATGGGGGATTCAATTCCACCACCAGTGCTCAGTCTCCTCTTGATATTGTGGGTGAGCAGATCTCACCTAAAAGTATTCACTTTTCCATAGTTCCTGTAAGTGAGGTTTCCCTACAACTCCAGTTCCTCTGAGTGCTGATGGTGAGCGCCCCTCTCCAAAGAGTGCTCAGTATCCACGGTTCCTGTGGTTGAGCATGATTAGTTCACAAGTGCTCAGTCTTATCTGGGTCCTGTGGGTGAGCACCCTTACCCAGCAGTGCTCAGAGAGACCTGAGAATTAAGGTATAGCAATGCACAGTCTCCCCCAGTTCCTGAGACTGAGCACCCCTCCCTCACCAGTGCCAAATCTACCCCAGTTTCAGAAGGTGAGAACAACTGGCCCTTCAGTAACCAGTGTCCTCTAGGCCCTGCAGTGCTCAGTATCCTGAGTCTTTCAGGTGTGTCACCCAATTCTACCTGAGTTTAGTTTCCTTAAGTCCTGCTGGTAGGGGCCACTCTCCCATTGTAGTTGACTCTGCATGGCGGCCTGCAGGTGACGGCCCATGACACAGATGTGCACAGACCGACCTGAGTGCTGAGGGTGAACAAACCTGACACCAGAGTGCTTAGTCTCCAGAGTTCCTGTGAATAAGCGCCCTACCTCACTAGTGTTAATGCTACCCTAAGACCAATGTGTGAGCTTCACTCGACCACAGATCTACCAGGACCCAGTCTCCTCTGTGTCCTGTCGTTGAGCCACCAAGGCCCACCACTGCCCAGAAGGCTTGTGACTTGGGCCTGGGCACTCTCTCTGTTCCAGGGAAAAAACCTATGGGAGCCTTGGATCATGAACCATTGCCACCTTGACTGGAGGGTAGGCCATGTGACAAAGGACCAGCATCCCAAATGACCAGTGTCCCAGCATCTTGGAGCACTTCCCAACACCTGCGCAGAAGCACCACTGTGCCACCATCACTGAGGTAACTGCGACTTTGGCCCTAGGGGTCTTCTGCCAAAGGTGTCCAGGACTCTGAGGCCTGTGGATGAGCGCCTCTCTGCAAGCAGTGCTTAGTCTCCATGCTTAGTCTCCATGGTTCCTATGGGTGAGCACACTTAGTCCCCAGTACTCAGTGTTGTTTGGGTCCTGTGGGTGAAGGCCCCTCACCCGGTGGTGCGCAGACAGATGAGTGTTGAGGGTGAGCACCCCTGGCCCAGGAGTGCTCAGTATCCCCTAGTTCCTGTGACTGAGCACTCGGCCCCTCCCTCAACAGTGCTGAGTCTGCCCTGGTTCCTGTGGGTGAGCAACCCTGGCCATCCAGTCCCCAGTGTCCTCTGGGCTCTGCAGGTGATTGCCCCTCACTCAGCAGTGCTCAGTGTGCTCAGTGTTTCCTGGGTTCTCGGCCCACTCATAGGCATGTTGAGTTTCTTCAAGGTCCTGCCTGTGGGGGCCCTTCTCCCTTTATTGTCCATTGTGTGGGCGGCCTACAGACTGAGGCCTAGGGCCTGAAGGATGAGCACCCTTGCCTAGCAATGCTCATTGTGCTCAGGGTCCTTTGGGGGGCACCTGTGTGTAGTCAGTGGCCCACCAGTGTTCAGCCTCCTCTGGGTCCTGTGGGTGAGCACCCCCTTGCCAACAAAAACACAATCTCCTCAGGTCGTGTGATTCAGGCTGGCCTCTGGCCCACTATTGATCAGTCTTCTCTAGGACCTGCAGAGGAGCGCCCCTCATCTGACAGTTCACAGTGGGCTTTGTATCCCAAAGATGAGCACACCTCGCTCCTGCTCCCCCATGTTCTGTGTACTCTGGGTGCTGTAGGTGAGAACCCCTCAAACACCAGAGCTCAGTTCAGTCCTCTTTGTGGCCATTGTGTGGTGCCCTCTGTCTCCAGTGCTCAGTCTCCTCTAGGTCCAGTAGGTGAGCACGCCTCACTCACCACTTTTTAGGCTACTCTGAGGCCTGTGGGTGAGTGCCCCTCTCCCACCAGTCCTCCATGGCTCTGGGTCTCTGTGGGCAACCGCCCCTGTCCCTCCAGTGTGGAGTCTTCTCTCAGCCCAAGATGCCCCCCCAAACCCCAATGGGACAGGCTTCTCCAAACAGCCTGGTGCCCCAAGCCAGGTGTTAGTGGATCTCCATTCTAACAGCACTCAGGACCTGGCACCATCCCTCATTCCCCAACATGTCCACTCCTATTGGCTCCTGTGGCCCTGCTCTCATGGAGGACTCAAACAGGCCCAGGATATCTGTTGTCCCTGTGACTCTGGGATGAATGAAAAATTTCCAAGTCTTGTCAGGATGCTTTGCAAGTCTCCCCTGGGTGCTGTCTCTGCTCCATGGAAAAACCCACTTGGGTCTTTGGAGCAGGAAACACCCCCACACAGAGAACAAGTTTGGCAGGCCCTGTGGCAAAGGACAGTCTTCCCAGCCCCACCGGAGGACCTCCAGAGGCCTGTGGAGAGGCACCACTGTCTCACCCTCACTGAGGTAAAGGAGACCTTGGGCAGAGGGATCCTGGTCTCGAGGTTCCAGGGATTCTGATTCCTGTGAGTGAGTGCCCCTCTCCCACCAGCTGTCAGACTCCATGGGTCCTGTGGGTGAGCAGTGCACCCTCAGTCAACCAGTGCTCCCTTTCATCTGAGTCCTCTGGGTGAGTACCCCTTACCCAGCAGTGCTCAGAGAGCCCTGAGTGTGGAGGATGAGCAGCCTTGGCCCAGGGATCAGTGCTCAGGCTTGTGCCATTCCTGTGAGGGATTGCCAGTCCCTCAGCAGAGTTGAGTGCGCCCTGGTTTTTGTGGGTGAGGGCCACTGGCCTTCCAGTGCCCAGTGTTCTCTGGGTCCTGCTGGTAAGCACCCCTCATTCATTGGTGCTCAGTGTGCACAGGGTCTTGTGTGTGTGCCCCACTCCCAGGGGCTGCTTCATAATCCTCAAGGTCCTGTTCTTGAGGTCCTCTGGCCCACTCCAGGTTATTATGTGCTGCAGCCTGCGGGTGAGCACCCCTTGCCCAGCAGGGCTCAAACAGACCTGAGTGTGGAGGATGAGCCGCCCTGGCCCAGGGATCAGTGTTCAGGCTTGGACAGTTTCTTTGAGGGAGTACAAGTCCCTCAGCAGGGTTGAGTGTGCACTGGTTTTTGTGGGTGAGTGCCACTGGCCCTCCAGTGCCCTGTGTGCTTTGGGTGAGCCCCCCTCTCCCATTGGTGCTCAGTGTGCTCAGGGTTCTTCAGGTGTGTGCCCCACTCCCAGAGGCCGCCTTCAGATTCCTCAAGGTCCTTTTTGTGCGGGCCCCTGGCCTACTCCAGCTCATTGTGCACTGCAGCCTGCGAGTGAGTGCCCCTTGCCCAGCATGACTTAGTCTGCTCTGGGTCCCCAGGGTGAACTCTGTGGTCCACCAGAATTCAGTCCAGGGTGCTACAGGTAAGCATACCTGGCCCACCAGTCCTCAGTGTCCTGTAGTTCCTGTGGGCCTGTGTCCCTGGCCCACAAGTACCTGGTCTTCTGAGGTCCTCTGGTTGAGAGTCCCTGACCCCCCACTGTGGCTCAGATCACTATGGGGCCTGCAGGGGAATGCCCCTGGACAACAGTACTCAGCTTCCTCTGGGTCAGCAGGGAAATGCCCCTGGCTCTCCCTGAAGCTTGCTGGGTCTCCTCTGAGTGCTATGGGTGAGTGCCCCTGGCCCACAAGTGCTCAGTCTCTTTTTGGGTCTATGGGTGGTACCCCTCCCTCCCAAGGACTCTGTCTCCTGTGGGTCCTGTGGGTGAGCGCTTCTGGCCTACCAGTGCTTAGTCTCCTCTGGGTCTTGTTGGTGAACACCCCATTCCCCCCACTGCTCAGACTGCTCTGAGGCTTGTAGGTAACCATCCCTCTCCCACCAGTCCTCGGTGGCTCTGGGTGTTTGTGGGTGAGCACCCCTGGCCCTCCAATTTGAAGTTTCCTCTGGGGCCTGGACATCCCAACCCCAAAACCCTGGGCCCTACTTGAACTGTGTGGGTAAGTGCCTTTCCCTCCAAGGTAAGAACAGCCTCTTGGGCCTTGCAAGACTATGCCCAGTCAAGCCTACCTAGGAAGCAAGACCTGGACAAATCTGGATCCTTCCTCTTTCCCCAAACCTGCCTTGGCCTTTGCCAAGACCTTGCAGCCATTGGGACAGGCTTCTCCACACTGCCTGCTGCCCCAAGCCAGGTGTTAGTGCATCTCCTTTCCAATAGCACTCATGATCCAGCGCCATTCCTCATTCCCCACCATGTCCATGCCTATTGGCTCCCATGGAGGACTCAAACAGGCCCAGGATATCTGTTGTCCATATGACTCTGGAATAAACAATGGCAAATTTCCAAGTCTTGTCAGGATGCTCTGTGAGTCTCCACTGGGCACTCTCTCTGCTCCAGGGAAAAACCTTCTGGGGCCTTTGGATCAGGAAACACCCCCACACAGAGAACAAGTTTGGCAGGCCCTGTGGCAAAGGACAGTCTCTCAGCCTCCTGGAGGACCTCCTGAGGCCTGTGAAGAGGCACCACTCTCTCACGCTCACTGAGCTAAGGGAGACCTTAGGCAGAGGGATCCTGGACCCGAGGTTTCAAGGGCTCTGAGTCCTGTGGGTGAGTACCCTTCTCCCACCAGTGCTTAGACTACATGGGTCCTGGGGGTGAGTACCGCACCCTCAGTCCCCCATGTTACCTCTGATCTTGGTCTTCTGTGTGAATGTCCCTTACCCAGCAGTGCTCAGGCAGACCTGAGTGTGGACAGTGAGCAGCCCTGGCCCAGGGATCAGCGCTCAGTCTTGCCCAGTTTCTGCTAGAGAGCGCTAGTCCCTCAGCAGGGCGGAGTGTTCTGTGGTTGCCACTGGCCCTCCAGTTCCCACTGTGCTCTGGGTTCTGCAGGTGAGCTCCCCTCACCCAGTGGTTCTCAGTGTGCTCAGGGTGCTGTGGGTGAGCAACCCACATCCAGGGGCCACTTTCAGATTCCTCAAGTCCTTTTTGTTAGGGTCCCTGGCCCACTCCAGTTAATTGTGAATTGTGGCCTGCAGGTGAGCGCTCATTTCCCAGCAGGGCTCAGTCGGCTCATGGTCCCCTGGGTGGCCTCTGTGCCCCACCAGTATTAAGTCCATGGTGTGGTGGGTGAGTGCCCCTGGCCTGCCAGTCTCCAGTGTCATGTGGTTTCTTTGGGCCAGGGCCACAGGCCCACAAGAGCCCGAACTCCTGAGGTCCTCTGACTGAGCATCCCTGGCCCACCTGTGGCACAGATTTCTCTGGGGCCTGCAGGTGAGTGGCCCTTGTCAGCAGGACTCAGCTTCCTCTGGGTGAGCAGGGTGAGCACCCCTTGCTCTCGCTCAAGCTAGCTGGGTCTCTTCTGAGTCCTATGGGTGAGTGCCTCTGGCCCACCAGTTCTCAGTCTCCTTTGGGGCCTGTGGGTGGTGTTTGTCCCTCCACAGTGCTCAGTCTTTTCTGTGTTTTGTGGGCAAGCAGCCCTTGACTACTAGTTCTCAGTCTACTCTTGGTCCTGTTGGTGAGGACCCCTCATCCCACACAGCTCAGGCTGCTCTGAGACCTGTGGGTGAGCAACCCTCTTCCACCAGTCCTTGGTTTCTCTGGGTTTTGTGGGTGAGCACCCCTGGTTCTCCAGTGTAGTCTCCTCTGGGCACTAGACCGCCAACCCCCCACCCAACTCCTTACATGAACTGTGTGTGTGAGTGTCTTTCCCTCCAAGGCAAAGACAGCCTCTTGGGCCTTGGAAGACTGTCCCCAGTCAAGCCTACCTAGGAAGCAAGACCTGGACAAAGCTGGATCCTTCCTCTTTCCCAAAACCTGCCTTGGCCTTTGCCAAGACCCCACAGCCATTGGGACAAACTTGTTCACACAGCCAGCTGCCCCAAGCCAGGTGTTAGTGGATCTCTATTCCAACAGCACTCAGGACCTGGCATCATCCCTCATTTGCCACTGTGTCCATGCCTATTGGATCCTGTGGGCCTGTTGTCATGGATGACTAAAACATACCCAGAATATCTGTGGTCCTTGTTCCCTTGGGATGAAAGGCAAATTTCCAAGTATTGTCAGGATGCTCTGCATGTCTCCACTGGGTGCTCTCTCTGCTCCAGGGAAAAGCCCTCCAGGGCCTTTGGATCAGAAAACATCCCCACCCAGAGAACACATGGGGAGGCTCTGTGGCAAAGGACAGGCTGCACCCCCCCACCCCTGGAGGACCTCCAGAGGCCTGTGAAGAGGCACAATTGTCTCACACTCACTAAGGTAAGAGAGACCTTGGGCAGAGGGATTGTGGGCCCGAATTTCCAAGGACTCTGAGTCTTGTGGGTGAGTGCCCTCTCCCACCAATGCTCAGACTCCATGAGTCCTGAGGGTGAGCACTGCACCCTCAGTCCCCCAGTGCTTCCTCTGGTCTAGGTCCTCTGGTGAGTCTCCCTTACCCAACTGTGCTCAGACAGACCTGAGCAGCCCTTGCCCATGGATCAGTGCTCATGCTTTTGCAGTTCCTGTGAGGGAGTACCAGTCCCTCAGCAGGGTTGAATGTGCCCTGGTTTTTGTAGGCAAGGGCCACTGGCCCTCCATTACCAAGTGTGCTCTGGTTCCTGTGGTTGAGTGCCCCTCACTAAGTAGTTCTCAGTGTGTTCAGGGTCCTGCGGGTGCATGTCCCAATTTCAGGGGCCACCTTCAGATTCCTCAAGGACCTGTTTGTAAGGGCCCCTGGCATACTCCAGCTCATTATGCACTGCAGCCTGCAAGTGAACCCCCCTTCCCCAGCAGGGCTCAGTCTTCTCAGGATCCCCTGGGTGGCCTCTGTGGCCCATCAGCATTCAGTCCAGGGTGCGGCATGTGAGCGCCCCTAGCCTGCCAGTCCCCAGTGTCCCATGGTTCCTGTGGGCCAGCAGTCCTGGCCCACAAGTGCCTGGGCTCCTGATGTCCTCTAGCTGAGTACTTCTGGCCTCACTGTGGCTGTGATTCCTCTGGGGCCTTCAAGTGAGTGCCCCTCACCCAGCAGTACTCATCCTCCTCTGGGTCAGCATGGTGAGCACCCCTGACTCTCAATCAAGCTTGCTGGGTCTCTTCTGAGTCCTGTAGGTGAGTGCCCCTGGCCCACCAGTGCTCAGTCTTCTTTGGGGCCTGTGGGTGGTGCCCCTCCTCCCCAGTGCTCAGTCTCCTCTGGGTCCTGTGGGCGAGCACCCCTCGACTACAAATGCCCAGTCTTCTATTGGTCTTGTTGGTAAGCACACCTCAGACGCCACTGCACAGGCTGCTCTGATGCCTGTAGGTGAGCACCCCTCTCCCTCCAGTCCTCAGTGTCCTAGGGTCTTTGTGTGTGAGCGCCCTTGTCCTCCAGTCCTGAGTATTCTCTGGGCCCTGGACCACCCCCTCACCCCAAACCTCAGCCCCTTGCATGAACTGTGTGGGTGAGTGCCTTTTCCTCCAAGGCAAGGACAGTCTTGGGCTTTGCAAGACTCTCCCCAGTCAAGCATACCTAGGAAACAAGACCTGGACAAAGCTGAATCCTTCCTCTTTTCAAAAACCTGCCTTGGCCTTTGCCTAGACCCTGCAGCCATAGGGAGAGGCTTCTCCACACAGCCTGCTGCCCCAAACCATGTGTTAGTGGATCTCCATTCCAACAGCACTCAGGACCCAGCACCATCCCTCATTAACCACCATGTCCACACCTATTGGCTCCCGTGGCCCTGCTCTCATGGAGGACTCAAACAGGCCCAGGAAATCTGTGGTCCCTGTGTCCCTGGAATGAAAGGAGAATTTCCAAGTCTTGTCAGGATGCTCTGCAAGTTGCCACTGGGCATTCTCTCTGCTCCAGGGAAAAACCCTCTGGGGCCTTTGAATCAGGAATCATCCCTACCCGGAGAACATGGTGGGCAGGCCCTGTGGCAAAGGACAGTCTCCCAGCCCCACTGGAGGACATACAGAGGCCTGTGAAGTGGCACCACTGTCTCACCCTAACTGAAGTAAGAGAGACCTTAGGCAGAGGTATCCTGGGCCTGAGGTTCCAAGGACTCTGAGTCCTGTTGGTGAGCGCCCATCTCCCACCAGTGCTCATAATCCATGGGTCCTGTGGGTGAGCACAACTTCCTCAGTCCCTCTGTTCTCCCTCTGGTCTGGGACCTCTGGGTGAGCGACCCTTACCCAGCAGAGCTCAGACAGACCTGAGTGTGGAGGGTGAGCAGCCCTGGCCCAGGGATCAGTGCTCAGGCTTGCGCAGTTCTTGCGAGGGAGCACCAGTCCCTCAGCAGGGTTGAGTGTGCCCTGGTATTTTGTGGGCAAGCGCCACTGGGCCTCCAGTGCCCAGTTTGCTCTGGGTCCTGTGGGTGAGCATCTCTCGCTCAGCGGTGCTCAGGGTTCTGTGGGTGTGCACTCCACTTTTAGGGACCACCTTCAGATTCCTCAAGGTCCTGCTTGTGAGGACCCCTGGCCCACTTTAGCTCATTGTGTGCAGGGGCCTGCAGGTGAGTGCCCCTTGTCCAGCAGGGCTCAGTCTGCTCAGGGTCCCCTGGGTGGCCTTTGTGGCCCACCAGAATTCAGTCCAGGTTGCAGCAGGTTAGCGCCACTTGCTGTCCAGTGCCCTTTGTGCTCTGAGTCCTGTGGGTGAGTGCCCCTTGCTCAACAGTGCTCAGTGTGCTCTGGGTCCTGTGGGTGCTCACCCCACTCCCAGGTGCTTCCTTCAGATTTATCAAGGTCCTGTTTGTGAGGACCCCTGGCCCACTCCAGCTCATTGTGCACTGTGGCCTGCAGGTTAGTGCCCCTTGCCCAGGAGGGCTCCGTCTGCTGAGGGTCCCTGGGTGGCCTCTGTGGCCCACCAGCATTCAGTCCAGTGTGCAGCAGGTTAGAGCTCTGGCCCACTTATCCCCAGTGTCCCACAGTTCCTGTGGGCCAGCACCCCTGGCCCATAAGTGCCCGGTCTCCTGAGGTGCTCTGGCTATGTGCCCCTGGCCCTACTGTGGCTGAGATACCTCTGGGGCCTGTGGGTGAGTGCCCCTCGACCATCAATACTCAGCCTCCTCTGGATCAGTAGGGTGAGCAGCCCTGCCTCTTGCTCAAGCTTGGTGGGTCTCCTCTGAGTCCTGTGTGAGCACCCCTCTCCTAGCAGTCCTTGGTGGATCTGGGTCTTTATGGGTGTTGTTCCTCCCTCCCCAATGCTTAGTCTCCTCTGGGTCCTGTGGGCAAGCATCCCTTGCCCATCAGGGCTCAGTGGTTCTGGGTCTTGTGGGTGAGTGCCCCTCACCCTCTAGGGCCCAGTCCCCACTAAGCCTATGTCACCTGGCTCCTTTCATGATCTTTTTGGGTGAGTGCCTCCCCCTCCAAGGCAAAGACACCCTCTTGTACCTTTGAAGACTGCACCAGTCAACACTCCCCAAGACACTTGAATCCACCTGGATACTTTTTCTTTCTAAACACCATTCTTGGCCTTTGGTGGAGTCATTCAGAAAGGCTTCTCAACTGAGCCTGCCACCACCAGACAATTGTCAGCAGGACTAGATCTCCTTTCAAAGAGCACTGAGGACTCAGATCCTTCACTGCATCCCCGGCCTGTCCACATCATCTTGCTCATGTGACTGTGCTCTACTGGCAGATCCAAACATCCCCAGGATTTCTGAGGTGCCTGAAAACAATGGCCAAAAGGTCCATTTGTACCACTTGTCAGGATCTTGTGTGACTTGGGCCTGGGCACTTTCTCTGTTCCAGGGAAAAATCCTGTGGGTGCCTTGCAACATGAACAATTGCCATCTTGACCAAAGGATGGGCCATTGGCAAAGGACAGTGTCCCAGCATCACGGAGCACTTCCTGAGACCTGCTAAGAGGTCCCCTGTGCCACCCTCACTAAGGCAACTGAGACTTTGGGCCTAAAGGTCTTCTGCCATTAGTTTCTGGGACTCTGAGGCCTGTGGTTGAGTGCCCCTCTCCCACCAGTGCTCAGTCTCCATGGTTCCTGTGTGTGAGCACCGCATCCTCAGTCCCCCAGTACTCAATGTTGTCTGGGTCCTATGGGTGAGAGCCCCTCATCTGGTGGTGCTAAGACAGACCTGAGTGTTGAAGGTGAGCACCCCTGGCCTGTGGGTGCTCAGGATCCCCTAGTTCCTGTGAGTGAGTGCTCCGCCCATCCCTCACCAGTGTGGAGTCTGCCCTGGTTCCTGTGGGTGAGCACCATTGGCTTTCTAGTCCCCAGTGTCCTCTGGGCCCTGTGGGTGAGCGCTCCTTGCTCAGCAGTGCTCAGTGTGCTCAGTGTTTTGTGGGTTCTCAGCCCACTCACAGCCATGTTGAGTTTCCTCAAGGTCCTGCCTGTGGGGGCCACTGTCCCATTATTGTCCATTCTGTAGGGTGGCCTGTGGCCTGCAGCTTGTGGCCTGTGGGCTGAGCACTCCTTGCCTGGCAGTGCTCATTGTACTCAGTGTCCTGTGTGTGGTACTTGTCTATGGTCTGTGGCCCACCAGTATTTAGTCTCCTCTGGGTCCTGTGGGTGAGCAACCCTAGCCCACAAGAACCCAGTCTCCACAGGTCCTGAGTGTGCTCCTATGGAAGATTTTAACATTCTCAGATTTTCTGAGGTCTTTGTTACCACTGGCCAAATGGCGTATTTCCAGCACTTCTCAGCTTCTTCTGTGACTTTGGCCTGGGTTCTCTCTCTGCTCCAGGGAAAACTTTCTTGAACCATTAGATCAGGAATCATTTTTACCTTGACACTAGTGTGTGCAATGTTGCCAAAAACAGTTTCTCACCATCATGGAGGACATTCTTAGACCTGTCAAAAAGTACCTGTGTTCATCATCACTTATGTAACTAAGATATTTGGCTATTTTCCTGTGCAAAACTTTTAAGGATTCTGAATTTCTTGGGTTAACTCCCCTCATTCTATTTTACTTTTTTTCCCTGAATTCTGTGGATGATCACTTCTCACCAATCAGTCCTAATTCTCTTCTGTATCCTATGCTACCTGAATCATTTTCTGCACCTTGTGGATTGGTTTCTTTTCCTGTAGGGTCAGTTCACCATCTCCCATCATTTCTGAATGTCCATGTCAACACTAATGTGGAGACTTGGAGTATAATCTGGATACTTCTTTTTTTAAAAAAAAATTTAATATATATTTTTTAGTTGTTGATGGATCTTTATTTCATTCATTTATTATTTATATGTGGTGCTGAGGATCGAACCCAGTGCCTCACGCATACTAGGCAAGTGCTCTACCACTGAGCTACAGCCCCAGCCCCTGGATAGTTCTTCTTTTAACCAACTTTGCTTGGACTTTGTTGCCATTCTTCAGACAGGTTTCTCATCTCTTGCTAAAACCACAAGACAATTTTTGGTGGATCTCAATACCAGCAGCACTGAGGATCAGGTTTGATCATTCATTTTTCAGGATTTTTGCACCCTTGTTCAATTCACTGTACTGTTATGAATGATTTGATCATGCCCAGGATTTCTGAGGTCCCTATGACTTGTGGATGAAACCCAAGATTTCAACTATAGTCAGGATCTTGCATCACGTGTGTCTAGGCACTCTCTTTTTATCAGAGTAGAAACCCTGTGGGGACTGTGGATAATGTAAAATCCCCATCTATACAGAACAATGTGAAATGTGGCCAACTACAATTTCCCACCATCTTGGAGGACTTCCTGCCACCTGTGAGAAAGCACGACTATTTCACCATCACTGTGGTACCTTAGATACTGTGCAGGGATATCCTCCAAAAGATATTATGGACTCTGAATCCCAAGGGTTATGGTCCCCTTCAAATTAACACACAGTCTCCTCAGTGTCCTGCTGGTGCATGGCCCTCCCCCACTAGCTCTCAGTCTTTTTTGTTCCTGTGGGTGTGTGCCCTTTGCCCACATTGCTAGGCTCTTCTGGGGTCTGTGTGTGTGTGTTGCCCTTCTCCCACCAGTGCTCAGGCTCCTGTGTCCTGTGTCCTTGCCCCAGTCTGTCTTCATTACAATTGTTCCTTAGTGGCCTGCTGGTGAGCACTGCCTTCTCTCTAGTGTTAATTTATTATGAGAATCTGGTGGTTATTTTTTACTTTAGTTCCCTATGCTCCCTTGATCTTTGTTGTTGAGTATTTCCTTTCTTACCTGTTTCTTGTAGAGCTTGTTGTGTGTTTCATTTTGTGATCTAGAGATGCTGGGAGTTGAATTTCTTGGCTGCCTCTCATATGTGGTGCATGAGTGCACTAAACCTGTGGTGGTCCTTCATCTTTCCAGCTTGTGATGATTTCTGGAAACACTTGGCTGTCCTGGCAGGGTTGTTCTCTACTCTGACTTTGTGGATAGATATGCAGCTGTGGACAGACTTTCTGCAGGGCACCTGTCCCCACTGTGCCACAACTGGCTGTTTTGGGGTTTAGAAGCTCTGAGGCAGAGATTTTCTGCACCCACCTCTAAGCCTCCTTCTGCACAGGCTACCTCCTTCCTCCTGGCACCCCCAAAAAGGCTGGGATTAGCATCTTGTCCCTCTTGGGGTTCATTCCCTCTGATAACAGCCCCTGTTGGCCTCATGGTCTGCCTCCTCAGTCAGCTGGACTCTTTCTCAGACTGGCCAGCTCCTCCCTAGAGAAAATGTTGAGGGTTGAGTGTAGGTTCCTCTTCCTCAGTTCTAGTTCCAGCATTTTGGGATCATTCTCATCATGTACTCAGTGGGAGGAGCAGCAACAGATGACCTGTAACCTCTTGACCTACTCTTGTCTGCATTTTCTCCTGGAGGATGCTGGTAGTACCACACAGTCTTTCCAAAGATCACTTGTGTACTTGTTATTAACTTCACTGGTATGGAGGATTTGACATGTGCTTTACAAGTAATCTTAACACACATCTCTCTCAATGGTTGATTCCACCAAATGCTTCCCTTTTGGCTGGACTCATATCTGAAGCCAGCTGACAGTCCCCACAAAACCACCATGGACAAGATCAGGTTCATAGTAAATGCTTCACTGCTATCTGATTCAACAGAAAATTCACTCACAGTGTTCACTGGCTGATAGTTGAGTATAGTTCTGACAAGAATGCTGGTTTGTAATTTTATTTATAAATAAGACAAAAATGAATCAAGCAGAACATTCATGGGTACTGTGCTATTTTGTGCAGGACAAGGGGGTGTTCTTGGTGAAATGGATGCTAGGGTCAAGTACTGGAATTATAGTTCCACATATTTTTGTAGCTATTCACATGGAATAGCTACAGACATAAATATTCCTGCATTATTTACCTTTTCTTCATTGCTTTATTAAGTTGAGACAATGCACAAAAAAACAAATCAGCCCACACCAGGTGGTGGTCACACATTTCCCTATTATAGATGCCTCATGGGACCTGTGCTGTGCAAGGCCAGGCAGGGACCTGGAGTAGAGCAGTGCTGTGTTTGCATCTGAATGTGATTCAGGTGAGTCCTGAGCATGGCTGATAGTGAGAGTCATGGAGAGATCTGCAGTTACAGGCCACGAGAACAGCAGGGCACAGAAGCCTCAGTTTCTTGCTCAGGGTGGGCTGACAGGTCCAAAAGCAGCCTTGTCCATGGCCACACATAGCTTCTACACACACATTTCCATGCGCACAGACACATGCACAGGGCACCTAGGGAGGGTGCAGCAGAATTGGCAGGGTTTGGTGCCACAGGGTCAACTCTGTCCTGTAGCCCAACTGTGGAAGTCCATCACCCCTTGCTCCTCCTTTGCTACCCTCCAGAGTTCAGGCGTGCACTCCCTCCCCAGGTTTCTCCTGGACCCTCAACCCCTCCACATCACTCTTCTCTGGGAGGCTCTCACTGTATCCATCTTGAGGATCCCAAACCCATGGTCAGAGCTGGGATGGGTTCCTCTGAACCTGAAGTCAAACTTTAAGGAAATCATATGTACCTTCATTCAGAGCCATCAACAGGGACTTTCAGGAGAAAAACAACCCACAAAAGGTAAGAGATTGAACAATGCATCCACTTCTGTAAGGCCTTCGGACTTGGCACTCAGAAAGAGAAATAAAAGCTGAGCCAAGAGGTCAGATCTCACCTTCCTGATCAGTGCAGTACTATCTTAAAATGAAAATATCAAGTACCAGTGAGGGTGAGTTGAAATGGACATTTCAAAATATACTATAAGCCCAACAACCCAGCAGGAAGTACTTGGAAAGCAAGTTGGTAACTGGACAAGCACACAACCAAGTCAAGCTGGGTTATTCTTCCTTAGGCTCAATAATGCAGACGGAGCAATCAGAAGAAACTCTACTTGCTTAACCACATCTAGAAACTCTAAAGCACTGGAAAGGGGGCAGAGCAGGGTGTTTATCCAGTAAGGAAGGATGTGCCCATGAAATGTTGAGTGCAGTGTGATATGGAAAATTATTTCAGACCCAAGGAAGACTCTTGTGTGATGAAGAGTGGAGTTTAAGAAGCCAAGAAAATGGACCAAGTGGGCAGGGCCACGGTGCAGCTGCAGAGAAGGCCACAGGGAGCAGAAAGCCACCTGCCTGTCAGATGGACTCAGGCCAAGGCATCCCTGGAACTGCACATTTCTGATTCTAAAGTTTTGACCATGAGGTTGTGTGCTTTTGTCCATAGGTACATGCTTATAGAATACTGCATCCATTTATTAGGTGGGTTTTTGGGGAGTGTCTGGACAGAGGTCCTTCCCACATGGGGCTCTGCTCTGGCCACTTTTCCTGTGGCTTAAGAGCCCTGCACTGCTGCCTGCCAGTCCCTGCTGCACTCTCCCAGCAGCCCTGTAGCATTCTTCTGCAAGGCCCCATCCCTCAGCAGTGCCCTGGCCAGGCCTGCAGGCCAACCTCAAGCAGGGCAAGGCCAAAGAGCTGGCACCATCACCCTCGTGGCCAGGCTGGACTCACCCTGATGTGCAAGACTGGCCTCTGCCTGAGCACTCAGCCAGAGCAGTGGGACTTAGCCTCCTTTTGGGTGTTCTGGAGGCTACAGGGGAAGCCAGGCAGTGAAAGTTGGAGGGGCAGAGGGAGAGAATGTGAGAACAGAGCAAGTGAGGGGTGGGAAATGCAGGGTGCTGGAGGGGAGGCACCCAGTGTGGCCACTGACTTGAGGGCATGAGGGCAGGAGGAGCTCCTGCTCCATCCTGCTGATAAGACTGGTGGGGCCAGAGCTTTCGTTTGTTAACAACCCTGTCTGCCCTGGGTGCAGCAGGATGCTCAACACACCTGAAGTCATGGACCATCTGGCTCAAGTCTAAGGGAGCAGTGGTCCTCTCAGTTTCCAAATGGCAAAGGATGATCAGGGGGGTGATGTGACTTTGCCAGTGGTACTTACCCAAGCAACAAGAGGCAGAGTAGGTACCAGAACTGAGGCCCTCTGCTTCAGGACCCATGCTCTGTGTGGTACTAGCAGCACCCTCCAGGGCAGGATGCAGAGGAGGATGTCAAGAGGGACTGGGTCCTGTCCTGTTGCCTGTGAAGTTGTTCTGCCTGACTGCTTTAGTGAGATGACAGGCATGGTCCCCAAGGGGTCTCCACAAGTTGGTAGGCCCATCTAGCCACTTGGACATACATAGATTTAAGTTAAATCTAGGAACACACAGAAGCTTATGTGTACAGAGAAGAGGCACAAGGCACAAGGCTAAGGGTCCATTCAAGACTAAAAACCAATGCCCAAAGTCCAGGGCTAAAATGAGCCAGGTCAAGACAAGGCCAAATGTCAACAAAAAGACCAGAGCAACCTCATTCTAGACACACCCTAGCCAGGTTCAGCTGACAGTTTTGACAGGCAGCAGGGCCAAGCATGGTGGTGCAGGGTACTGGCTTCCTCCACAGGCAGATCTGGGTCCATCTTCGGCCCTGATGCTGGCTCTTGGCACATCAGTGTGTGGATGTTTAAAGAATATGCATATAGTTGTTGATTTGGGGTACTGGGTATGGATCCCTGGGCACTCTCTCAGATGTTTTATTCTTTTCTAATTTTAACACACAATGTAATGAAGTCATCCAGCCTGGCCTCAAATGTGTGATCCTCCTGCCTCAGTCTCCTGATAACTGGCATTATAGTCATGGCCACTGAACCAGGCTCTATGGATGTTTTCACCCAGTACCACACTCAGTGGACTCATGCACACTGGGGTAAGTTTTGAGGTCTCTTCTGAAGTGACCTGGAAGGTTCTGGGAGTCTCCTGAGGCTTTAGAGGACAGTGGTCACTGGGTGTTTTTGTCTGGGGCTGGGAGTGTGGCTGCAGATTGTGCTCCTGACTATGCCTGAGATGATGAGTCCTGTCCATAGATGTAAGGACAGACTGATGGGGACCATAACCAGATAAAAAGATCTGAACCATGTGGTTGAAGGAATGACACTGACCTGGGAGGCACTTCTGCCCCTGCAGGGAAGAAGTGGTTGTAGTGAAAGGTAAATAAAAATATATGCCATCCTCCAGATGCAAAGGCAGCATTGGCTCTCTTGGAAAATGCAAACCGTAGATATCCTTGGTCCTCCATGATGATGGTATCTCCCAGTCCTGCTGAGAAGAGAGGAGGTGAGGGCCACATCCAGCCCTGGTCAAAGGTGGAGTGGAGGTGCCTACCAAGTGCCTCCCAGGTCTGCTTCTGCAGAGGGATGCCCAAAGCTTCACTGCTTCTACTAGCTTCTGTCTCCTGCTCACAGATGCAAAGAGACGCCAGCATGGCTCCGGAGCTGAGGCCTCCCATGCACCCCCATGCAGGCCATGGATTCCTCCTGCTCTGATTTTCTCCACCTTGCCCATGGTTTCCGCAGCACTGTGTACTGTTTTGCAACACAATAGAGAAATAATTTAATTGCAGACAGAATGTTTTCCCAAAGACCCTGAGTGTGAGTTAGCAGCCAGGGTCACCTTGTCACTGTGCTGATGCCTCATTGACCCCACAGCTGGGGCCTCTGGGAGCCTCCCCCATATCACAGATGGACTCCCAGCTGGAACTGCAGGATCCACACTTTTGAAGTGGGAGGATGAGGCAGAGGAGATGTGGGAGCTCTTAGCTCTACCATTAGAGAAAGGGTCTGGTTTTGGGGACTGCACTCAGGTGCAGGTAGCCCAAGGGTGAACGAGGAGAGTGTTGGGGCTCATATGGCAAAGTTCTCCATGCACACAGGGGTGGGAGGATGGGGAATGCGGTGGGACATAGCCCCACATCCTCACAGGTATCCCCAGTAACCTTCATGGTGGACACTCCCAGATCCTTGGAGAGAAGCGGAGCCCTATGGGATAAAAGGGAGTCCTGGAAACTTGAACAGGAAAGTGACAGGTAACCTGCAGCCTAGGGCTGGGCAGGAGGGCAGATGCTGACCAGGGCCATTCCTCTACTGCAAGCCCACTCACAGCTGCCCCTGGCAGGCCCCATGCAGGTGCTTCAGGACTCCAGGTAAAAGCTTAGCTTATGAACCAAACACTCTTTCTAAGCCTGTTTTGTTGCTCAAATTTGCCTAAGAAAGGGTCTTTTGACATTGACTCTTAGAAATCTGTCACATCCCCTCTGATGAGGGATCAGGTCAGACCAAAGGACTGGACAAGTCCATCCTGGTGATACAAACCCAGACCACTTGATGGGCAATCAGTAATGTCTTCTGAAAAAGTTATTGAGAGACAGAGGAATTGTCAGAATGAAGATGGGCACATGCCAACCCTACCCAAAGCAGGCATTGCCAAGGCTTTGGAGCAGGGTTCCCAAGTCCTCCACTAGGTGGAGCCAGTGGGCATCTTTGTAAGCATTTCACATGAGAGAAAAGCAGACAATTGTGACTGGACAATTTGAAAAATAACAACATGTTTCCCCTCTCTTTGTCTTCTCACTTCCCACTTCTCACATCATCACACTGTATGATTTGAGATTACTTCTTGGAGATTTTATGTGGGATGTGTCCTTATCCCAACCTTCCATATTTGCTTAGTGCTGGGATTTATAATTGTCTGACCTGTCTGACACAAGCTTTGAATAGATACTATGTCTAAAGTCTGTCAAGGTGTTTATTAAATATCATTCACCATGTCTTTCTTCTAGAGAGCAGTTTGAACTATGGAGTGGAGGCTCTCAAGGAAGTAGCTGGATGCTT
>PVHX01024410.1:0-24074 GCA_004024805.1 Geosciurus inauris
TGCAGCCCTGCACACGTGTGCACTTACACACGGACCCAGGAGATCACTGCAGCCCTGCACACGTGTGCACTTACACACGGACCCAGCCAGGCCGGAAGCTGAGGGCCTGTGTTTTTCTCGGCTGTGGAAACCAGAGAGGAAGGAAAGGAAAGGGCCTCGGAAAGAACAAGAGAGCCCAGCGCCTGGAGGCGGGGTGGGCGGGCTGGGGTGCCGGGCGCGTTGAGCACACAGGGACACAGCACGGTGAACTTCCTTTCTATGCCGGGTGATGATGCACCCACAGAAAGTATTTTTTAAATTAAATAAAAATTGTTCTCAAAGTGTGGCCCCCAGACCTCCGGGGTTTCCTGAGGCGCCTTCATGGTTCATAATACTAAGAATGCCACTGTGGTGACCTCCACCCTGAGAAAACCAAAGTGCCTGGCCTTAGCTCCCTGTGAGGGCCTGAGCCCAACCAAGGGTGGCACCTGAGGGGGCAGCAGCCGCCGTGGCATTCACAGCTCACACTGGCGGGAACGAGTAGGGAGTTTCACTTTTAAATGTCCTTCAGGAAACAGGACAAATTGTTCATTTTTAGAAATCGCGACTCTTCGGGAGGCACCTTGGAAGTGGGCAGTGTGCTCCTCCCGTGGGACATTGGCTGGAGAGGCTCTGGGTCCGCCCTTGCTCACGGAGCGCTGTTTTAGCTTGAGAAAAGCGAGTCGGGCTCCAGCGGTGGTCAGTCAGGCTGGGTGTCTGGCAGACATTCCTCTTTTTTTTTTTTTAAATATTTATTTTTTAGTTGTAGGTGGACAGAATATCTTTATTTTATTTTTACGTGGTGCTGAGGATCGAACCCAGCACCTCACGCATGCTAGGCGAGCGCACTACCACTGCGCCACAACCCCAGCCCCCAGACATTCTTCTTAAGAACAAATAAAGTGAACCTTTGATTTCAAAAAGACCCTGACAATACCTGTAGTTGGTGATATAATTTGAGCTTTCAAGCAAAAACTAGAATTTTGGAGAACTTGCCTCATGAGCTCAATAGAGCCCCGGCCCTCAGGGGCCTAGCTGATGGGTCTGTGGTCTCTTTGGTGAATGGGATTCTCATCGGATGAGACGCATCCACTCCGGGGAAACCCACGTAGCTTAGCGAGCCCGTCCTTTTCAAATGGCCAAAGAGCGATTTCATAAAATCATAGTTAAGAAGAAATTGTTCAAAGTTCAAGACAGACCAGAGGATTTTCATGAACAAATAAAGAGAAGTCCTTTCTCTGATGTGGTTTCAGATTCCTCACCACATCCAGTCAAGATGCCCACGCGAGCAGTTTTAGTGTTGTGTCAAAGAGTGACGTCCGTGGTGATCTGCAGTTCTGTGAACCTGCCCCCTCCTCCAGCCTCGTCTGTGTAGGCGAGACTTTCCTCTACCTGCCAGCCCGGCAGGACAGCGGGCAGCACGCAGAGGCAGTCGGAGTCCACGGCCTTCTGTCAAGTCAGACGCTGAGGATATTTGCAAAAAACGTGTTTTCTTGTATCACTTTTCTCGTTTTTATGCTGTTGTTTTGTAAAATATCACTATATTTTTATCAAGAGTATATTATCTGTGCTGAAATGGAGGGGGTTTGTTATTTCTGGCCCTGTCAACACACGGCTGTAGCCTGTGTACACAAACGGGGTCCTGGCACCCATCTAGGTAGTCAGACTTTTTTGAGAACTGCTGACCTAAAACCATGAATCACTGGTTTCAATCCAGCAAGTAATTGTGTCTCGCCCACAGGCTGCTCCATCCTGTCGATCGCCAGGAAGTCCGGGCGCGTGGGCACATGGCCAAGTCACTGTCTTAGACCCCTAGCTGCGGATACTGTGGCCTGTAACATGAAGTAGTCTTGATCAAGACCCTTCAAAAGAAAAAGTTGGGTTTTTCCCCATTCTCAAAGCACTACATTATAAAAAATTTAGAAAATACAGAAAACTAATAGAAAAGCAAAATCTGTGACCAGAGACCATTCTGATGTCCCCTTTCCTGCTTCCATTCCGGGTTCTCTCTTGTTGGGACGCTGCTGTTTGGCACAGGCCCTGTGGCTAGCGTGACACCTTGGTTTTCTCACAGTGGCCGTGGGACGTGGCCCCTGCTCCATCCTCTCCCTTCTCCCTGCCTGGAGGCCCTGGGAGCCCCAGTGTCTCAAAGCCACGCTGACCCATCTCTCTTGAGGTCTGAGGCTGGCTTCTTGCAGGACCCCTCTGGGGAGCAGGGCAACGTCCCTGCCTGAAGCTGACCGTGTCCCACAGGTTGCTCTGCTCCAGCAGGGTGGTTCTGGTGTGTCCTTAGCCCATGTTGAGCCTCCCCATCTGATTTTAGGAGTCCTGGCAACCTGCAGACTGCCTGGCCCCCTTCCGGGATGATGGGAGTGGCAAGGGCGGGCACAGGGTAACGTGTCCCAGGGCTGCCATCGTGAAACTACCACCAGTGGGGCATCTCCACACAGCAGACATACCCTCCCCCAGGCTGGAGTCCAGAGGTCAGAGATGGAACTGTGGGCAGCCGGTGCCTCTGGGGACAAGGGACAGTGTTCTGCCCTCTCCAGTTCTGCCACTGCAGCCACTCTCCATGTCCTTGGCTTTGGATGCACCACTACCAGCCTCTGCCCCTGCCGCCCCCTGGCCTTCTCCCGTGTCTCTCCTTCTCATGACGATGCCAGTCCGAGGACCAGAGCCCGCCCCATCCAGGCACCATCTTAAGTGACTGCCTGCAGCACCCACTTTCCAAACATGGTCACTTTCCTTCTGGGCTTTAGTGGACATGAATTTGGGAGGACTCTAGCTGTCTCCTCCCCTCCTGAGCTGCCTGCTCTGCTTCCAAGCCTCCGCTGGGGCGGGAAGCCAGCCTCTGTGCTCCCTGTCCTCCTCCCTCCCCTGCCCCACATGCCCATCCTGTCCCTAGCACAGAAGCCCCTCTCCAAGCCCCTTCTCCTTTTCCAGGGAAGGGACCCCTGGACTTGGAGTTACCCCAACACCTACTCAGGCCTCGGCAATGTGCTTTCTACAGAGGGGTTCAGTGCACGAGCGTAGGTTCTGTGGCCACTGGCAAGTGACTTTCCAATCCCAAGTGCTGAGGCTGGGTTGAACTGTGCTCCTCTCCCGAGAGCCCGGGAACAAGGCCTGCAGCACCTGAGGTTTGGGGGGGGGACATTAAAGATCCAAACCCTAACCATGACATCACGTGTGTCACAAGACAAGGCCACTGGAGAGCAAACCACTGACAACTATGAACATTATGAAAAGAACACAGAGCTTCTACAGGTTAGATTATGTAGGTGCAAATTTAAAATAACCGTGATTAATATGGTCAAAGAAAAAATGACAAAATGAAGAATTTCACCAGAGAACTGGAATATGTTTTTCAATAATCAAATGGAAATTCTAGAACTGAACAATCTACTAAATGAAATTCAGATGTCAATAGATTAATAACAGATTGGACACTGCAAAAGAGAAGATTAGTGAACTGGAAGTGATGGCAATAAAAATATCTGACTGAAGTAGGTGAATTTTTAAAAAACAAAAAATACATTTTAAAAGTAAGAGAAAAACATAGGCCATGCAGAAGAGTATAATATACATAAATTTAGAACAGAGAGCAAGAAGAGAATGCATGAAGGCAAGATGTGAGGAGAAACGCCAAGAATTTTCCAAATTTTTGAGAATATTTAAGTAACAGAAACATGAAGTACCACAAAGCTCCAGCATAAATAGCACAAAGGAAAACACACCTGGGCACACATGTGCCAAGACCACCATAAGGAGGGACAAAGATTAGGTCTTATGGTCAGCCAGAGAACAGCAGAACTGGCAGCGGGTTCCTTAAGGTCACCAGGGGAGCCAGGAAACAGTGACAGCACTTCTTCAGTGCAGTAGAAAAGTAAAATAAAATCTTCCTGTCTAGAACTCTACAGACCAAAAGAGTCCTTCCAAAATAAAGGTGAAAACATTCAGACAAACAAAACTGATCGCAACACTCACTGGCATATGTTAAGGAAATTCTAAAGACTTTGAGGAAGAAGGGAAATGACCAAGGTCAAGCTGAAAGATGCAGAAAGCAGCAGGTTTCAGTGGAAATGGAAAATGGATTCGAGTCCCCGTGACTCACGCTGAGCACAGCAGCCACATAATGCCCTGCAGGAAAAGACATGGAGAGGGAGAGCGTCTCAGCAGGAAAGCCATGGGGAACATTCCAGCTCAACTCTAAAGGAGCCACCTGACCACAAGCGATGAGGGACAGCATTGCTATGTAGCAGATTCCAGTGTCAAGGATGAGACTCAATCTCCAAGATAAGAACTGGGGAAAGAGTTTTGGGTTTTTTTTTGTTTCGTTTTTCTTTTTTTAAAGGCTAACAAATCAAAAGAAGGAAAAATAAGGGAAAAGAACCAAAGAGATAATAAGAAAGGAGAGAAAAGAGAATCCATATTCTTAGGCATCTAATAACACCACGTAAAACATGCAGAGACCTGTCTATAGTATGTGCATAAATATACACATATGTAGACATATTGTACATGCATTGCATGTATACATCATGTGTGCCTGCTCAAATTAGTGGAATAGAAAAGCCATAAGACCTCCTCAATCAATGCATAAAATCACTTGTCAAAATTCACCATCTGTTAAT
This sequence comes from Geosciurus inauris, assembly GCA_004024805.1. Taxonomy (NCBI): domain Eukaryota; kingdom Metazoa; phylum Chordata; class Mammalia; order Rodentia; family Sciuridae; genus Geosciurus; species Geosciurus inauris. The sequence goes on from PVHX01024410.1 coordinate 4,650, forward strand.
TTCAAAAATGCAGAACTAGAAATAAGCAAGCACAAGCTGCAAAATACAAAATCTATAGAAAAATCAATTTATACTCCCAACAAATAATCCAAACTCAATTAAGAAAAATAGTTCATTTGCAGTAGCATCAGAAAAATAAAACTAAATACTTAGGAATAAAGTTAATACAAGAATTTTAAGACTTCTACACTGAAAAGTACAAAATATTGCAAGACATCAGAAATAACCTAGATAAGTGAAAAGACAGCTCACATCCATGGATGGTGTTTTAGTTAGTTTTTTGTCACTGTGACCAAAAAACCCGACATGAACAACGTAGAGGGGTGAACCTTTATTTTAGCTCATGGTTTCAGAGATTCAGTCTGCAGTGGCTGCTGGCATCGCTCTGGGCCCCAGGCAAGGCAGAACCATGGCAGAAACATGTGGAGAAGGAACGCAGCTCAGGATGTGGTGCTCAGGAAGCAGACAGGGAGAGAGCTTCACTCACCAGGGCAAAATATACACCCCAGAGTCACGTCCCAGGGACCCAGCTCCTCCAGCCACACCCCACCTGCTCACAGTCACCACCCCATGAATCCACACCAGGGCCTCGTTCACCCACTCACTAGGTCGCAGCTCCCAGTCCAACGGCTTTACCTCCAACATCCTTCATGTTCTCACACGTGAGCTCAGGGGACAACACATGCCTAAACCACAACAGATGAGAAGACTCATTGAAGAAAATGGCAGCATTCAACAAATTGATGTAGATTCAGCTCAACCACTATCAAAACCCTAGCGATCATTTTTTGCAAAAATTAGCAAACGAATCTTATAATTCATATGGAAATGTGAGACTGATGACGACCAAAATGATTTTGAAGAAGAGCGAAGTTGGAAGACCCACACTTCCCAACTTCAAAAGTTACCAAGCTACAGTCACCGAGCCAGCCTGCTCCTGGATAGTGACAGACATACAGATCATAGGAGGAGAAATTAAATAAACCCTTAAATTTACAGCCAATTGAGGGCTGGGGCTGTAGCTCCGCGGTAGAGTGCTTGCCTCGCATGCATAAGGCACTGGGTTCAAGCCTCAACAAGATGTAAAAATAAAAAAAAAATGATACCATATTCATCTACAACTAAGAAAATATTTTTTTAAAAATTTACAGCCAATTGATTTCAACAAGGGATCCATGACAATTTAATTAAGAAAGAACAGATTAGTGCTGAGACAATTACCCACATGCTGAAGAATGAAGTTTGATCCTCACACCACCACACAGATTAGCTCAAAATGGATCACCAGCCTGATGGGAGAGGTGAAGTATAAAAACCCCAAGAGAGCCGGGTGCAGTGGCTCAAGCCTGTAATCCCAGCACTTAGGGAGACTGAGACAGGAGAATCGCGAGTTCAAAGCCAGCCTCAGCAACGGCGAGGCACTAAGCAACTCAGTGAGACCCTGTCTCTACATAAAACACAAAATAGGGCTGGGGAGGTGGCTCAGTGGTCAAGTGCCCCTGAGTTTAATCCCCAGTACCAAAAACAAACAAACAAACAAACAAACAAATCCCAAGAGAACACAAGGGGTAAATCGTTGTCACCTTGAGGTAGCAAATGGATTCTTAGATGTAACACCTAACGCATAAGCAACAAAGGAAAAATATTGGACTTATTCAAAATCTAAGACTTTTATCTGGCACGACACCATCAAGAAACTGCTGGGTGGAGGTATTTTCAAGTCACAGACCTGATAAGGGACTCTCATAACCCAGTGATGTCCAGTATCAAATGGACAAGAGATCTGATCGGGTTTTGCCTCCAAAGAAGATAAACAAATGATCAATAAGTACATAAAAATATGTCATTAGGGAACTACAAATAAAACCCCAGCAGAACACCTGTGCCCTTCACGCTGACAGGAGAGCTCAAATGCGAGCTAATAAATTCCAAAAAGCAGTCAAGAGCCAGCGCTGAGGAGGCTGTGAAGCCACATCCGTCCTACCTGCTGGTGAAGCTGGAAATCGATCTGCCTCTTTGGAAAGGAGCTTGGCAGCTGCTCCGCGGGGCAGAGACGGAGCCCACGTGCCCCGCCGTTCCACCCGGGGTGCCCGTCCCCGAGAGTGAAGACACGTCCACACTAAAGCTCACTCGCAGGCTCTCGCGCAGTAGCTGGAAGGTACAAGCGACCTCAACGTCCACCGGCCTCACGAGCAGATAAACCAAAGGCAGCATTGTGCCCTCCACATCCGCAAGCTGCACGCCCTCGGGCCCAGCTGACCACACGAGGGTTTCAGGTGTGTCTGTGCTGACCCTGTGTGACATGCGTCTCCACGTCACTCCTGAGCCGTGCAGCCTCACATGCGTCATGTCCTGTTGGGCTACAGGTCATCGAGAGGCGGCGTGGAGTGCAGGGGAGGCGGGAGCCAGACAGAGGAACATGCTGCAGACTCCGTCACGTGGACCCAGAGCAGGCACTTGCCACACACCAGTGCACGGAGCACTTCGGAGCCGCGAATCGGGAGTCGGAATAATATCTCAACACAGGACACACTCCAGCCTAGCCAGCCAGGGTCAGAGCGGTTTTCCAGACCCCCATGCACTCCTCAAATCTCCATCCATCCCACCAGCCAGCCCTCCCTTCTCCCCTCCCTCCCCTCATGATTCTGCTGAACAGGAGGACAGCACATGGCAGGTTAGACGTCCAAGGCATAGAATGTGAGCAGCCTTCCCTCTGGGTCATGGTGCCTTCCTGAGCGTCCCCTTGCCTCACCCCTGTCCACCCTGGTTCTCCTCAGCCAGGTCTCACAGTCTTCCTCAGGCACAAGGATTCTGCCTGGGTCACCCCACTCCTGGGTCACCTCACTCCTGGGTTACCCCACTCTTGGGTCACCCCACTCCTGGGTCACCCCACTCCTGGGTCACCCCACTCCTGGGTCACATCACTCCTGGGTCACCTCACTCCTGGGACCAGCACAGAGCCTCCACGGTCGATATTGGCTGAGTCACTGGAGGAGCTCCGCCACCCCACACCTTTGCCACAGTTGCCATCCAAGAGTCATTTGTTAAGTGACTTGTATGTTCTGTCCCCATAGTGGTTTGAGGACAGGGGACCTGGCTCTAGATGCATCCCTCAGCTTTGATCTCATCTGAAGCTCATTATAATGCTTCCAACCCAATCTAGGCCTGGCTAGGCCTCCGGTAACAGGCTGGCAGGCCGAGGATCTGTGGCTTTTCGCCACCAATGGGGGAGCTTGTGGTGGCCCAGGGAGAGGCAGCCAGAGCTGTGTCGGGTTCCAGCATGGACTGCAGGAGGGGGCCGGGCCTGCTTCAGGCAGCTCCAGACACCTGCACGGCATCCCGACCAGCTCCTGAGGGAGGGACAGGACTGGCTCCAGGGCTGGAAGAAACATGGGGAGTGAGGTCAGTGTGCCCTCCTGGAGGCCCGTCTCCTCATTCAGCCTGAGTCGGCATCCCTGGTCCCCAGCGGGAGGAAGGCGGATCCTGTGGGCAGGAGCCATTGGAAAGTCCTCAAGGGAGCCACGCTGGAGGGTGCTGGGAGGGCACGTCATGGGGTCCCTGGGAACTGAGGCCAGAAAGCAAATTGGAGTGGCCACAGGGGCCTGCAGCTCATCTTGGGAGGTGTGGACACCCCATGTTTCTGGCTCAGAGAGAGGGCTTGCTGGCACCCTCCTCGGCAGCAGCTGCGCGGGCATGCTGGGCCTGCCTGACTTCCAGGTCCCACTTCCCTAGGCTGTCTGGATTCTGGGGACACCCCGCGCAGCTGTCACCCAACCAAGGCCTCGCAAGGACACACAGCCCAGTGGGCTAGAGCCCGGATGGCCAGTCCTGGCCTCATCATCCCCAGATCCACAAAGCTCCCCACGGGAGCCTGGAGGCCAGCCCCAGGGTGTGTGTGGCTGGCTTCCTGCCCAGCACCACATCTCCAGGAGGGCAGGCCCAGTACAGGGGACACACCCTAGCAGGTCCTGTCCCAGCAGCCTGTCCCCGCCTCAGGTGAGCACTCTGCCTTGTCCCAGCTCCCAGGGCAGGGAGACCCCCTGGGAGTGAGACGCGGCACTTGCCCCCACGGTCAGCTGTCTGCCAATGACACCCTTTATTGGGCGAAGCCAGAGTTGAATCTGTGTTGATGCAGGAGAGGCAAGTGGAGGTCGGCCTGCCGTCTCTCCTGCAGACAGCGCCCGCCTGCGGGAGCAGGCAGCCCCGTCAGTAAGTGTGGAGGGGGCGGCCACAGCCACAGCTCGTCCTCGAGGACTGGTTAGTGGGGAGTTCCAACACGGTGGGCCAAGACATAGCCCACTGGCCGACTGTGCTCAGAAACAGGAAGGCTGACCCCACATAGCTGCCAGCAAAGCGCACTCCCGCCCATACAGGAGGGCTGGGTAGGACTGCCCGGTGTTACTTGCTGCTGTGGGGCCGGGGGACAAAAGCTGCCACTTTGTCTTTTTTGTGTACCAGAGATTGAACCCAGGGGTGCTTAACCGCTGAGCCACAGCCCAGCCCTTTTTATATTTTATTCAGAGACAGGGTCTCGCTAAGTTGCTGAGGCTGGCTTTGAACTCACGATCCGCCTGCCTCAACCTGAGCCTCTGGGATCACAGGCACGCGCCACCGTGCCCAGCCAAGGTCACCACTGCAACAGAGGATGTTTCCCCAAGTTTCAGGAGGAGAAAGAAGGTGCACCTTGCTCCTGTCACGAGCGTGTGGACGTGACAGCAGAGAAACGGTCCCACGTGGAGAGGCTGGCCTGCCCTCACCTCCCAGGCACAGCTGCTCCAGGCTGCCACCACCCTAAAGGTGGGACAAGGTGGCACCCTCTCCCTTCTTTGCAACTAGTTATGAGCAGGTGTCAGGCAGGCGCCAGGGGTGGCGGGCATGGGCTCAGAGGTCAGACCACCACTGCAGGTCTGCAACGCTTGCAGGGCCAGGCACGGTGGCAGGGAGGCTGGGGATAAACCTCCCCTGACACTCAGCTGTGACTCACTGCATCAAGGCCCGTGTCACATGATCCAGACCCTCATACCATGGCCCAGGTGCCACCAGACACCAGCCCAGACTCCAGCCTGCAGTGAGTGATCAGAGGAACCAGGAAGGCCACATGTCCCTAAGGTGAGCTCCAGGGAGCTGTCCTCAGCCAGGGCCCTTTTCAAGTGCAGGTGTGTGCTTAGTGTTTCAGACGCAGTGGCCACAAGGCAGGACAAGTCCTGGACCTGGGACGGGGCACGCAGTGAGTCAGGGCAAGTGAGGCTGGATCTCGGCCCCGCTTTTCAGGCATGTCAACGCTGGTGACTTCCTCAGATCGCCTGGTGACGTGGAAGTGCCTCAAGGAGTTCAATTCCTCTGAGTGGGATCTGCAGCCGCAGAGGGGTGGCTGTGACCTGAAGGCCTTCCTGAGCAGCAGAGAGAACCGGAGCCGCTCTTCCAGCTAAGACGGCCCAGTGACTGTCCACCCTGAGCCACAGCTGACAGACTTGCGCCCGGAGGAGGAGGGGAGACTCTCCACTTCACCTAGGAAGTCTGGGTGCTGATGCAGGCAGGGACAGGGTCCCCGTCCAGCCGCTGCACAGAAGAGCACCCCTGAGCAGCCATCCATATGACCACCTGCAGGCTGGCAGAGACACGTCGCCAGGCACACGGGAGCAGGAGGCCAGGCACTGGAGCCCAAGGCCTGACAGCCCAGCAACAGGTCGGGGCACTGTGCCTCCTCAAGCAGCCACACTCAGCGGCCTGGGGAGACATCATCTTAACCTCAGGCCTTCCAGACCTGCTGCCCTGGGGCAGGGGGTCCAGGCTGCCCACACGCCTGCCCAGAGCTGCCTGGGAGCCTGCTGCAGGAGAGGAGTGGGACACAGAGGCCCAACCCTCCCTCTCGCCCGCAGGCCGTGCAGGCCCAGGGGAACCCAGGGTCCACCAGCAGGCCCGGCTGCACCCCAATGGGCCTTGTCTGAGACGGGAGGAGAAAACCCTTGGCTGCAGGGTGTTTGAAAAGCTGCCGGGAGCGGGTAAGAGCTTCTTGGTTCTTCTGTGACGGATAAGAACCGCATACCAGGGAGTCAGTATCGAGGCCACAAACTCCAGAGTCAGCAGGATCCCCCTACGAACAGAAGGGCCCAGCTGCAGAGCAGAGGTGAGGCTCTGCCTCGCGGTGGTGTGAGCGACATGCAGGTCAGGAGGCGGGGAGGGACGCAGGGGCGAAGGGCGAGGTCCACAGGGTTGTCCCCTGAAAGCCACCACTGGGAGGATGGATGGCAGGGAAGCAGAAACCACCAGGGTTTTAACTCAGTCCTCACTGGTTTCGTCAGCTTTTTTGCTGCTGTGACTAAAAGAGCCGATCAGAACGACGGTAGAGGGCGCCCGGTCCCGGAGGTCTTGGTCCAGAGGGCCGGCTCCACTCCTCGGGGTGAGGCAGAGCATCGTGGCAGACGAGTGTGGCAGAGGGGAGCAGCTCACACGTGATCAGGAAGAAGAGAGACTCCGCTCTCCAGACACAACATCTCTACCCCACAGCCACCCCAGTGAACCACCTGCTCCAGCCTCCAGTTGCCACTCAGTTCATGCCACCAGGGATCGAGTAGGCTGAGGCTGTGACCCAGTCATTGTCCTCCGAGCCTCCCTGCACGGTCTCACGCATATGCCCCTGGGGGACACCTCACCTCCACACCCCCACACTCATGTCCCGCAGGAAAAGACGCATCTGCGCTGGGAGGGGCCGCGGTGGGTAAGCCCTCAGCCCTGGTAACACGACAGGAAGTGAGACGCAGTGCAGGAAATCCTGCCCTGGGTCAGGCTCCTGGGAGGCGTCCAGCCAGGGGACGTTCCGTGCGGGGACTTTGGGGACATCTCAAGACCCACGTCTGGAAGGGAGTAGGAGAGTAACGGCCGAGAAGCTGGAGTGCCGTGGGCATGGCACCCGCCTCTGCTCCGCCTCTGCGGAGTCGCCCTCGGGTCTCCGAGCGGGGCGGAGTGAGGGGCTCAGCTGGGGCAAAGGAAAGCCCCAGGAGGGACCCAGACGCTAGCCGCCAACAGCCAATGCCTGGGTCCCCCGGGCTCAGGGCACCGTCCAGGGCCGTCTGCCCAGGGTCATCAGACTGTGGGACACGTGGCGAGCTGGGCCGTGCAGGGGCAGCTCCAAGGACTCAGCTGGTCTCTCTCCCTAGGGAAGGGGGAGGGGAGCCCAGCTGTGCTTCCAGCCCTCCTCACCCCGAGAGCCTCGCCACCCCGGACCCTGGACAGCCTCTCCTGGAAAGGTGGCTCCCTGAGGGGTCAGAGCCGCGCTTCCCGTGACCTTCCACCACAAAGGTTCAGAGCACCAGGAGGCACCAGCCATGAGTCTTGGCTCCTTCTTCCTCCCCCTGATGACCTAGCCAGCATGGCGGCTCCCTCCCGGCCTGTGGGTCTCTTGGCTCAAGACTTATTGGGAGTTGCTGTGTCTCTGTGGAATGTGACCCTCTGGACCCCAAAAGCTACTAGGGAGGATAGAAGCATGAATCCCAACAAAGTGATTCCATGCACCTACCAATGGGAGCACAGCACTGGCCACGGCTCCCTGGCTACAGAGGGGCTCGTGCTTGGTGGCCTCCACCACTCAGCAGGAGCAGCTGTCACCTTCTGAAGGCCACAGGGGCTCTTTATGCCTTGACCAAGCCACTCTCAAGGTGCCTCTCCGTTGCAACTCTGTCCTTTCTCAGTCCCCTCAGCGGGCCATCGGGGCTCCTCCCTCCAGCCTAGCCCGAATCGGAGCCTAACTCTCGTGCGTGGGTTCCTGGACTCCTGCTGGCCTCGCTGCCTCCACAGAGTTCTTTGACAACACTCTGACACCTGGCAGCAGAGCCACATCTGTCACAAGGCTTCAAAAGCAGCCATACTCTGGGTCCTCCTGGCAGGGGCAGTGAGGGTGAGCCCCACCCCAGACCAGCCCCACTGTCCAGGAAACCAGGAGAGACCAGGGAACGGGGGCCGGCAGAGCTTGGCTTCTGTGTGCACAGCTGGCCCCCACCTCGCCGAGCCCTGGGGCAGAGGAGTGCAGGACCCCGAGGTCTCTGCTCCAGTCGCAGAGCCTGCAGGTCCCCAGCATAGTCCCGCTGTCCTCTGTACTTCAGCACCCAGATTGCCCCGTCCGGAAGGGAGTCCAAGGCCTCAGCCCGCCCTCCGCACCCAAGGCCACTTGCTCAGCTGGAGGGGACAAGCCTCCGTGTGCCGAAAGCCTTCTTCGTGACGTGGCCTGGCATGGCCCGGCATGGCCTGGGGTGGTGTGGTGCATGGGCACCAAGACTGGTGTGCACACGTAGCGGTCAGGTGGCCACAGGCCGGCTCCACACCACGCATCCCCATGGCCCCCGAAGTCCCTCCCTGTCCCACCTCCCGCCCTGTGGAGGTCAAGGACTTCCTAAAGAAGGTTCCGGTGTGTCTGCACCTCCAGAGGCAGCCGACTCCCCGCAGGAATCAGGAGGCTGCTGTTTTCACCGTTCGGGGATGCCAGGCGAGGAAGCTCCCGAGTGCCCCGTGGGACGACCGCCGTGCGGCGCTCCAGGCCTGGGCGCTCTGCCCTCGGGCTCCTGGCTCTGCCCGGGGGTTTTGGAGATGAAGCGCCTTCTGATCCAGGCCAGGCCACCGCAGCGGTGGAGGTGGCCTCGGGGCGTTCCAGGACGGTGGGGGCTTCTCACGCTCTGCGCCTTCACCTCTTGATGTCTCTCTTCAGATGACGACATTTCTTCTTTTAGTTCATAAGATGGAAGCAAAGGTTCAGGTACAAGTCAGACATGTTAAAGTCGGCACCGTGGCTGGGCTGGCAGAGGCCGGGAGAAGGCCCGTGTTCAACAGAGGGTCGGCTGGGCACGGGCAGCAGGGAGGGGACCCACAGATGGGCTTTCTCAGAGTGCGTCCTCGGTCCCGGTGGCACGGAGGCCTCCGTGGCAGGACAAGTGGAAAACACCAAGCTGGGGGTTAAGATCCACATTGAGATGCACAGCTGTGCCTTTTCCTCACGTGGAAAGGTCTCATTCTGGGCTGAAGAAAATCAGAAAATACAACCGAGGACGGCACTTGGCACCCAGCAGATGGACCTGCATCCACGGGGTCCCTGCCGACACCTCGGCCCTGTGTCGGGAGCGTCAGAGCAGGCGGGAATCAAAAGCTGCCTGGGCTTGGCCTTCAGGGTGCCACCGCCTGAGCCGAGGTGCTGGCCCTGGGGAAGGCCCTGGGGACCATCACTGCCCTTGGGCATCATGCCAGGCAGAGCGGATGCGAAGCTGCAGTTCTGAAGGAGAGTGGTCACTCCTTGTTTGGACATGGTCTTGCCATCTTCATAGCATCATCCCTCCTCTTCAGAGCTGTGTCATGTGTCCACATGTCACTCTAGGTGAATCAGTTCCTTGGAGCTGCCATACATATTACCATGGTGGCTTCTGTGACCTCTCACAGGTAGGAATCGGGACCCAAGGTGTTGGCAGAGCCGTCCTCCAAGGCCTCAGGGAGTCTGCTGTGCTGGCCTCTGTCTGCTGCTGCTGCCTGGTCCCTCGGCACCCCTGGCTTGCGTCTGCACAGTCTGAATGTGAGTTGCTCCAGACGGGTGCTTCAGTCGAGTCCCCGAGGTGACGGTACTATGAGGGGGTCCTGGGCAGGCAGCTCAGCGGCAGAGCACTTGCCTAAGATGTGCAAGCCCCGGATGGGGGCAGGTGGTGATCAGGGCAGGGCTGCACCCACACGACGGGTGGTGCCTTCATAAAAGAGCCCTGGGCATCTTGCCGCCCCTTCTGGCACACAGGAGCTCAGGCAGAAGGACCTTCTATGACAGCCAGATGCTCCCCGTCACGAAGCCTGCCAGCCTCTCCACCCTGGGCTGTCCAGTCTCCAGCACTCAGACGTCTGGCATAGACACCTTGGGGTTCAGTGTAGCGGATGGGTTAGGACAAACTGCCTCTCCACGACCTTCCCAGTGTGTCCCTGCCCGTATCCAAGCGTCTCCCCATGAGGACATGTGTCCTTGGATCTCGGGCCCACCCTAGTCCAGTGTGACCTCACTTTACCTAACATACACGAAGACCCGATTTTCAATAAGGTCAGACTCATATATACCGGGCTTTGAAGTATCTTTCGTGGGGACAGCACCCAACCCACAGCTCTGGGTGAGTAAATGCCCCCACGCAGAGTCACAGGCTGTCCCCAGCAGGCAGCTCCACGGGGTGTGTCCGTGACGAGATGGCCAGGGACCTGGCTCCCCTGCAATCTCTGGGCATCACCACCCTGGAACCTCCAAGCCTGTACCAGAGGCTTGGAAAATCTGAAACCAGATTTTTCTGGTTTCGTGGTGACGACGGGCAGACGGCAAGGCCTTCAGGGGACCAGAGCAGGGTGGAAGGAGCATCGGCCTTCTCCTCTTGTGATTCCGTTTGCCTGAAGCATGGCTTTGGCAGAATGGGTATGAGAAGCTGTCCGTCTGCCCTGTGATGGACAGCAGCTCCTGCAGCGCCCTCGGGAAGGCGGCGCGGGTGTGCCTCAGCCCAGCAACAGGACTTCCACAAGACCACCCGGCAACGGGGACGGCGCTGGCTGTTTCTGAATTCTTATTTTCAGTCAGTCACCTCCCTACACTCAGGACAGAAGAGGGGAGGGAACACACAGTAAGTCTGCTCTGCCCTGACCCTGCCTCTCCAGGGCTGAGCCCTCCATGTGGACACGCGTGACAGATGGCACCAGTAGAGGGCGCCACTCAGCCCTGAGCCCGAGCCTGTCTGACCCACACTCCCTGCAGGCATCCAGGGGCTGGCGTGGCCCCTGTCCCCCACCTCTCAGCAGTCGGGGATGATTTTTAAGAAAAGAGACCTGGTCCTGGCTGTCCTCTGGGCTCCAGCGCAGTGCCATGAACAATCCAACTCTATTTTTCTGTGAAATGTTGACCTTTTGGTCCTTGGGCATTTCTTTGCATTGGTTAAAAAAATGGCTGGGAGAGAGAGGCTTCTCTTGAATCCCGGAGCTGGTTCTGTGCCCAGCTCAGGGCCCGGGCCGCCTCCTCCCTCACTGTAGGCCCAGCCTGAGACACGGCAGCCCAAGACACGGGCTTAGAGCCAAAAGCAGGAGGCAGGCCAGATGGCACTCCAGGGTGCCGTCCCCCAGCGGAGGGGAGCAGGTTGGCAGGAGAGCTGTCGACTTTGACCCTGTTCAGTGAGTCCGCAATTGTGGCTTGTCGCTGGGGACAGAGATATGACTTCAGCCTTGTCCCAGAGGGTCCAGAGGGGGTGAAAGGAGACGTCAGGGGCAGCAGGAGAGGTTTGCGCTCAAGTCCTCCAGGCAGGGGAGGGAGGAGGACCTCGGGTTGGAGGAGCAGCCCCAGGGGTGCAGAGGTGCAGCTGGCCTGGGGGATCCTGAGGCAGTGCCCTGGACCATCCTGGCTGTGGAGGGCAGGGAGGGCTGGAGGCTGGGGCCACTGGTCGCTGTGGGTGCCTAAAACTGCCCACCCCCTACCACCTCTTTTCTGGGACTTCCTGGGCTTGACCGGGGCCATGCTGGCATGGCAGAGACCCAACCCATGGACAGCACTGCAAACCAGGACCCTGCTGCAGCCACCCAGGGGCCGGCTTCCCAGCATGCCAGGCGAGGGGGTCAAGCCTCATCCTGAGAGCTCGGGGCAGAGACACAAGCAGCACTTGGAAGAAGGCAGAGATTATTGAGGAAGACTTAGAGCCAGGGGCCAGGTGCTGTCCACCTCAGGGGCCATGGGCCAGCAGTCCTGGGACTGTAAGCAGGCAGGCGTGATGCCCACCAGGCCGGGCAGCAGGGCAGGCAGATTGACACGCAGCAGCTGCCCTACGCTCCCCGCAACCCTGGGAGGGGCTCAGCCTTGCTCGGCCCTCAGGGGAGGGGCTGGGCCGCAGACCTTCACAGATGGCACAGGTAGACATCAAGACACCGAGGATGAGAAGAATCTAAAAGCTTTCAGAGAACAGTCCCTCAGCAAGAACGGCATCCTGGCATCCACTCCATCGGCAGCCCTAGACTGGAGAAGACCCAGCAGAGCTGCAGGCGCCCCGCACAGCAATGTCCACCCTGAAAGCTGGAAATGCTGCCTGCAGCCACTTTTCAGTACTTAGGAAGGGAGTCGCATATCAGCCTCCAAACAGACCTCCTAAAATGAAGCAAGACTTGGTGGAAGGCTGCAGAGTGGTGACAAATGATGTTTGAGTATGAAATGTGACAACATTGAGTGTCCTGTCCCCGGGGAGGCGCCGCCTGGCAGAGAACGGGTGCTGGCTGTGTGCGGGGCATCTGAGCCCCCACACCCCGTCTCTCCTCCTTTGCTGATGTTCTGGCATCCTACTGATTGTATCTGGAATGCGATTCAAGGCTTCGCCACTCATGCTTTCAAAATATCAAATTGCAGTTTTGAGAATCGTAATGTAACTTTCTCCTGTGCAAACACATCAGCTGAAGAGCTGCTGTAAGAGAGGCCTGTGTTCTGCCACTTTGTTACTAGAATCCAAGAGGCTAGCCAGGGGTGTGCTCCATGTAGCAGTTCATTGATCCATCAATTAGTCAATCAGAAAGCAAGAGGAGTGAAAGTTAGAGAGCTTAGACCCCAAGGTCTCAAGGGTCCTTCCCAGGTGCCATCTGAGTGGGAATCGTGGAAGGATGTGCTCATTTTCATTTGTATAATTTACATACCATGAACACTTCCTGGAGGGTGCACAGTTCAGTGGCTGTTAGCACATCTGTGAGATTGTGCAGCCCTCCTCACACCTAATCCTGACCTTAGCACCCTGGATGAAATCCTCCCTCAGCAGCTGCTCCTCGTTTCTTCCCCTTGCCAGTGTGACAGCCCTGAGGTTTGTGCCTAAAGATTTGCCTATGAGGAGCCTTTTGAATAAATAGAATCTTGCATGCCTGAGACTTTGTGTCTTGCTTCATCTCTCTAGCCACTTTCAGAGCTCAGCCTCAGCACTTGTCTCCTTTTCACAGCTGTGTAGTACTCCACTCCACAGGCAATGTGGCATGTGCTCATCCACTGGGGCACTGGGCCATCCTCACTCTTGATGGTTATGCATGACTGCTGAGGCCAGTTGTGTACAATGTGTGGCCACGTATTTCAATTCTCTCGGTATACACAGAAGGATGGCCTTTCTGGTTGAGAGTTCATTCTACGTGGTACTTTAGGAACGGCCAGGCTGTTTGCCAAAGTGGAAGCCCCATCTTGCCTTCCCACCAGCCACACACAACACTGGTCTCTCCACGCCCCCCAGCACTTATTTTCGTTCTCCCTTCTTCTTTCTTTTAAAAGCATCACTGTGCACATGGCTGTGGGCAGCGTCTCTGTGGTCTCAGTTTGCATTTCCCTCGTGGCACCAAGCATGTCTGCACGTGCCACCTACTGCCCGCTCCTAGGTCTTTCTTGGGGAAATCCTTCAGCTCCTTCGCTCACTGTTTGATTGGGTTACGTGTCGTTTCAGTGATCCCTTGTGAGCATTCAATTTATTTTTTCCCATTGACTTCTGTGCTAAGGATGTGTTCTTTAAAAATGAAGGAGTAGCCTGTAATCCTGGCACTTTGGGAGGCTGAGACATCGGAGGATCATGAGTTCAAAGCCAGCCTCAGCAACGGCGAGGTGCTAAGCAACTCAGTGAGACCCTGTCTCTACATACAACACAAAATAGGGCTGGGATGTGGCTCAGTGGTCAAGTGCCTTGAGTTCAATCCCCGGTACCAAAAAAATAAAAAATAAAAATCATAAAAATAAAAATGAAGGAGTAAAGATCACCAGGAAGAGACAAGATCCAGGACGCTGGCCAGGGGAGAGAGGCTGGGGTCACCAAGCCCAGCACTGTGGAGCACGGGGCCAGCAGCCTCAGACCAGGCCAGCGGCACAGATGCCAGAGAGCTATCTCCTGGGGTGGGGGGCACTGAGAACCCTCAACAGCTCACTGAGCGAGAAGCCCACCAGTGTGCGAAGCCCAGCAACTGAAGTCCTGGGAAAGCAAGTAGCTATACCGAAAAGGAAATGATGTCATTGCTCTAAAATAAGTAACATGATAAAGTTTCAGTTAAAGAATATACATGACTTTTTGGTCTTAAGATAAATAATATTTACATAGTCACCCTAAGGTGAAGACTCTTGGTTTTAAAATATCAGACTTTAAACTTTTGGGTAAAGTAGAGAAGATGTAATTCTGGATTCAGAACAGAACATACAGGCCGTCTGCCTGACCAGGTGAGTGTCCAGCACGGGAGGAGGGAGGGCGTGGGGGTGCCAGGGCGAAACCGTCACCTCACCCGCAGGACCTCAAGTAGCAAAGGAGCACTGAGCACAGACGGCAGGCCGCGGAGCTCCAGGAAAGCCCTGAGCGCAGGAGGCCGTGGTCGGAGGGTCTGAGGGAGCCGAAGCCTCTGCTGCCCGAGAGGAGGGCGGCAAGTGAATCCAGCGGGCGAGCGGAGGCCTGCAAGCCCAGGTCCCCCCGGCCAGCAAGAGCGGAAGGCGGTCGGAGAGCATGGAGCCGCTGTCGCCCCCTGACAGTCTTCCTGATGCAAGACACCGATGTGGGGGAAAGTAAATTGACTTTCCAACACTAGGGCTTTAGCAGAAAGAAGATGACCAAGCAAAAACCTCACAGCAGCAGATGCAAACCGTCGCCAAGCATGTTGTGATCCATCAATCACCACAGGACAGAAGGGCCTGGGCCTCTAGAGATGGCTCAGTGCCGGAGCGCCAAGGAAGAGTGGCCTAGCGCACTGCCTGAGAGGGCAAGTGGACGGGGCATCTCGAACTGTCTGTGTTACTGTCCCAGACATTCCACCCCCAGGAATGAATTTAAATAAGTTATAAGAAATTCAAAGCTATATGTACAAAGATAATGCTTACATCCTGTGCAAAACAACCAACCATCACCAGAAAGAGGGGGTAGAACCTGGCACACCCAGCCCCGGCGCACCCAGCCTCGGCCCACCATGGCTCTGAGCCACGCTGACCTGTGGGGGCGTGGCCGCGGCCTGTGCAGTCCCTCCCAGGACGCACAGGGCAGGTCCTGCTACAGTCACAAAGCTCCACCCCAACGGCTTCCAACTTGGCCCAGCCACCGTCCCCTGGCCTGGGCAAGCACTGCTGCAGGAAGCCAAGCGAAGGGCCCAGCAGCCAGCTGGCCCTTGAGTGACCACTCCCTCCACCTCCATGTCGCGGCCCAGGGAGTCACGGGTGCAGGACAGTCCTGGGGCCTCAGCTGACCTTGGTCTGCCGTCTCCTGCACAGTCCTCAAGAATGCCTGCAGAACGTGCTGAGAGCAGCGTCTCGGTGAGGGGCACGGGGACAGTCCTGTTCCCTTCCCACCTAAGCAGACGTCCTCTAGCCCAGGGTGCTGCCTCTGTGGTGTAAAACACCAGCGAGCACTTGGGGTCCCTTGGGGCGTGTGGTGCACACAGAACAGACTCCACCCAGACAGCCGTCCTGCGCTTTGGGAGCTGGCTGGCCTCGAATCCCAGGCATGCATCCTCCCTCGCCGTCCTCTAACAGATCTGCCTCATTTGACCCGCAGGTGTGAGTGCCGTCTCCTGCACGTCGACGATTATTTATACTTAAGGAACTCACAAAGAAACCCACTGCCAGGCATGGAGGTCATGTCCAATCCCTACAACTCGGGAGACGAAGGCAGGAGGATCACCAGTTCAAGGACAACCTGGGCAACCTAGTAAAACTCTGTCTCAAAATAAAAAACAAAAGAGACTTGGGATGTGGCTCAGTGATGGTGCGGCCCTGGGCTCAATACTCAGCACCAAAAAATAAAACAAAGTGGAATGAAACCTATTAACAGCTTTCCATCGATGGCATTTCTCATGCCTATTGAAACTCACATCATTCTATGACTAATGGGCCCTTCTGGTTGGCACCTGAACCCCTGGACAGGAGCCCTGCCACCTCTAACAGCTCTCAGGTGTCTTGTGCCCAGGGGCTGCAGGCTCCACACACACCGTTCTGGGCTCAGGCTCAGAAGCAGTCCCCTACAAGCACGGATGTGGCTGCGGATGGCAGGAGGCTGCTGGGCTCGCCATTCACCGCCTCTAGCTCTCTCGCTGGGCAGAGCCGCAGGGCTAGCGTGTAGCTCACTGAAGACCAAGGAACGCGGCTCATGCGAGCACTGCCAACCTAACTTCTGGACTCCCCTTTTCCACCTGACCTCATTCATACTTCATCCTCGTGACCTTTGTTCTGGACTGTGACTCTTGGCTCCAGGCCACGAAGGAAGGGTGGAAGAGGCACAGGTATCCCTGTTTATCCCCCATGCACACAGCACCACCCCAGCAGCAGGCGCTGGCACCGCCCTCTGCACCTCCCACCCACTTGCCGTTCACTCTGTGTCCCCGTGAGCCCTGCCTGCCTTCTGACCTGGCTCCTTCTAGTCCCTGGAGTGACGACAGATTCAACTCCGTCCTAGCCTTCCATTGCAGTCTTGCTGACACCGTGATTTCTATTTCCTAAGCTTGTTTTCAGGAAGGTTTCTCAGATGGACTCAAGAGACAAACATCCGGGGCCCTGTGTGTCCACAGCAATTTCACACTCTCTCGTCAAAAGCCAGCGTTTCCAGAGAGCAGAGCCTAAGGTCTGTGTTTTCTTGCCTTAAACAGGCGTACAGCTTGGACCATATTTTCTGGTAGAAAAAGCTGCTGTCTAAAAGCTTGAGGAGAAACTAATTCTCATTTCCCTAAGACTGACTTGCTGCTTTTGCTCAGTTGCCGACCTATGTTCTTTTTCTTTCAGATTTAGTGATCACA
Organism: Geosciurus inauris; assembly: GCA_004024805.1. Classification (NCBI taxonomy): domain Eukaryota; kingdom Metazoa; phylum Chordata; class Mammalia; order Rodentia; family Sciuridae; genus Geosciurus; species Geosciurus inauris. The sequence goes on from PVHX01024410.1 coordinate 21,396, forward strand.
CGCGCGAGTGTCCTGGGTGGCTCATTCTGGGTTAGCACTCTCAGGAACATGTCTGCTCTTCCAATAAGTCATTTCAAATCATTTTTCTATTTCAGGAGAGCTTTCTGTGACGTGTGGCTTTAGGACACACCCTCTGCTCTGGTTTATGTCTTAGCTCAGGGCTGCCGATTATCATTGTGTTGGATCAGCTTTACCAATCCACAATGTTTCAAGTTTCTCTCAATTTTTTTTTCATCCCTTTTTCCTCTTTAAATTTTTTAAGTGTTTCTCCTGTTTAATTTTGGTTTTCTTGAGGCATTGTTTTTGTGATCATCCACTCCTGTGTTTTCTCTAGTTGGGTCTTCATTTCTGAAAGGATCATTATTATTATTATTTCTAGTTTTTTCTTGATTTGTGTCACTTCATCTCTGAGCTGTTCTCACAGCCATGTCCTCTCATGGTCCCTGTCATCTGAATGTCTCTCCATTCGTTTTCAACTTTGGGCTCTCCAGTCTGTAAGCACCAACTATCCTTTCTGCCACCGTCCCTGCTTGTGGCTTACTGTGACCCCAGGCTCTGCTGCTCTCGGGTTGATTCCCTTGCGTCTGAGCTGCTCAAGTTTGTTCCCTCCCTGCAGTTTCTCCTGAGCAGGGCATCTGGTCTGCTGTGTGCTTCAGAGGATTTTTGGCAACAAACTCTTCAAGCCCTGCTTGGACTCTGCATCCTCCCACACCAGCACAGGTGAGGTCCCCTGGCTTCAGCTGCTGCCTGGTTCAACCCCGGCTCCTTGACAAGTCTGCCAAGGACTCCCCTTCTCCACCTCTTCCCCCACTACCCGTCATGCAGGCTGCTGGTGCTGCCTTTTCCTCGTTACCCAGGGATTCAGCTGCACCTGGCTCCCAGGGCTGTCAATGTCTAGCTCTGCTCTCTGGAGGCTCCGCTCCAGCTCAGGGGTCCATACCTGCATGCAGCAGGCAGCACCCTGGAATCTATGTCTGATGTGTTGTCCAGTCGTGGGATGGTCATTTCTGGTGGTCGAGCACCCATGCCCGCGGTGTGATGGCCACGTGTTCCAGAGCATCCAAGACAAGCATTGCAGACATGGTGCACGTGCAGGTCAGAAAGCCTCGAGGATGCCAAGGACATCCAGTCAGAGCAGGGACCTGTGCGCTGGCCTACACTCACTCTCGAAAATCACACCCCAGGGAGAAGAAAGGATCGCACACAGAAGGAGAAACCCCAGGAGGATAGAGGGGATGGAGCAGGGGCCCCAGCAGACAAGAGGCCAGAGGAGGAGACCAGGAAGTCGAGGAGGCCAGGTCCCTCTGGAGCCTGGGAACCTGAGTGGGAGATTTGGAGTGTGTGGGGCTGGAGCAGAGGGCAGAGACAGGAGAAAGGCCGTGTTGGGCCTCAGAGCTCCAGGCACGTCCAGGGCCTCGGGGGGGGGGGAGCAGGTGAGAGGGGTGAGGGCAGGGGAGACCAGCTCTCATCCCCTGCCCTCACGTCCACCCTGGCTGCCCAGCATAGGCCAGGGAGCTGCTCCCTAGAGCCTGTTTGGAAAAAGATGCTCTGTAGGCACTCGACATGGATTCACATACTCAAATCTGTGTGACCTTGGGGCTGGGCTTCCTCCAGGACCTGTACTTCATCTCCTTCCTCTGTAGGATGGGGTGCCGGTGGAAACCCACTCGCAGGCTCAGCCTGGCCTGGGAGGTGGTGAGGGCCAGGCAGTGAGGGCAGGGTAAGTGACCGCTTTGGTCACTGCATTTGTGGGCCCCAGGGTGTGAGGCACAGTCCTCTGCTCAACCCGCCCATGGCACTCTGGGTATCGTGCTCCTGAACGGTCATGTGTTAAATCTCTGGGCCCGCCTCAGCTGACTGGCAATGTCTAAAGGGACGGTTGGGAGCCGTGGCAGTGAAGAACCCAAGGCTGCCGGGCAGCATTGGCCCTGGCCCAGGGAAGGAACCAGCCCTGTCCTCAGCACAGGGTGGGCGGGGCTGGCAGGCCTGGGAGGAGGAGAAGGGTCAGCGGGTGGCCCCACCCCAGGGAGACCAACACAGACTCAGACTCAGGTGGGGACAGCTCATAGCTTTGCCACCAACCCACGTGCTTGCAGGCTGTCATGGGGTGACACCTTGGCAGGGTGGCCTTAGTGGGAAAAACGACTTGGCAGATAGTTAGGTCAGGATCTCAAGGTGGGGTCACCTGGACCTAAGCACGCTGACTGGTGTCCTCCGGGTGCGGATGAGGCAAGTTGGAGGGATGCTACCAGAGAGGACGAGGTGCAGTGGTGCCCGGCTGTGGGACGCCACCCATCTTTGAGTCTGTGACCCAGTGGTTTCCTGGGTTAGGCCTCGCAAGCCCAAGGACAGCGAGGCCAGCCTCTGAGGGTGGGTTGCAAAGGAGGATAAAGGGTATTGTTGGCCAAGACAAAACAGTGTTAAATAGTGCAGGGCAGAGGGAAGCCAGAGAAAGAAGGCTCACCCAGGACAGCATGGCCTGCAGGAGGCCCACTGGAGGAGGCCATCTGTGGGTCAGGGGCACGTCCCAGCCTCCAGGCTCCTTGGCCACAGGAGATGCAAACTGGCCTCCAGAATCAAGCCTAGACTGGGAACATTGGGCTCATGTGCATGTGTGTATTTGTCAGTGAGGATAGGTGCATGCCTGTGGGGGCCTGTGGGGCCTGTGGGGCCTGTGGG
>PVHX01024411.1:8580-24171 GCA_004024805.1 Geosciurus inauris
AAGCCATAATTTAAAAGTACATTTCCCCATTTCTTCTTTAGATAATCTGAGAATAGTATAACTTCTTATGGATTTACAAACAATGTTTCCTTTTGTATAAATTCACAATAATTTGCTCTGAAGTCTGATCAAAGCGAGATAAACACAATAATCCCTGTGAAGCTCTTATGATTAATGCTGCACCTAAAATTGATTTTGGAAAGAGGCAGGCAAAAATAGATGAAATGTCAGAATAGTTAGGATAATATAAAGTCTATTTAGATTGCACAAACACAATAAAATCAAAACAGTAGCAAGATTACAAATTACTTAATACTATTCATATCTCTGTAGACTTTACTTAGAGAAGCATTACAGATAGGCTATGAAGCAGACACTAATTACCAGTATATGGCATTTTTTCCTTCCCAGAAGATTACAAATGGAATAAAGTTTCTTGTCCAAGGTTACTAAGACCATTTTCAGAAAGATCGAGAATAAAAATGAAGCATTTCAAATCCTATGCCACAATCCAAAGCAGGTCATTTTCATCACAACCTTGTTAATTGAAAGAAAATAGTGAATCAGAATCAGATAAATCTTGTAAGGACTTTAAATATTAAGTAATGATTATCTGAGACAGGATTAATAAACACAAAGCAAAAGTGGACAGAAGTACCAATTATTTTCTTTTTGTCCATCATAGTTGGTATTGAGTGAAATAAAGTGCAAGCTAGAGGTGGAAAGGACAGTAGTGTCACTGCATTTAAAGTATGCAAACAGAACAAAATAAACTCAGAGGGCAAAACACTATTGATTGTTATAAAACTTTTGCTTGGATTTTACGATTGCCAAGATTTGCCATATTGGCTGATAGAAGACTGTAAACAACTAAAGCAAGAGACTGATTAAGTGTAAACAGTAGGATTAAAGTGGATAATGGAGTCGAGACTAGAATAAATCAGAAAGAAAAAACTCTCTCCATAATTCTAGGATAAAACATAGCTAACTTTCTAAGGAATTTTTAAAAATCAAGAAAGTCATATATTCTTTTTTGAAAAACATTTTTAGGTGTAGATGGTCATAATACCTTTATTTTATTTACTTTATTTATTTTTTTGTGGTGCTGAGGCTGAAATCCATCACCTCACACGTTATGCAAGTGCTCTACCGTTGAACCACAATCCCAGCACTTTTTATGTTTTGAGACAGGGTCTCATTAAGTTGCTTAAGACCTCGCCAAATTGTTGAGGCTGCCTTTGAATTTGTGATCCTCCTGTTTCAGTCTCCCACACCACTGGGATTACAGGCATGTGTCAGCACACTCAGCTATAGTTTTGCCTTTCACAAAATGTCTTTTTTATATGCTGTTTGCATTTAGTTCAAAATAGATTTTAGTGTCTCTTGGGACATTTTATTTGACCCATGTGTTGTTTAATTTCCAATTGCATTGAAATTTTCCAGTTATTTTTCTGTTATTGATTTTTAGTGTAGTTCCATTGCATTCTAGGAGCAAACTGTATTTGATTATTTTTTAAAAATTTATCAAACTGTGTTTAATGGCCCAAATTGTGGTCTATCTGGGTGAATGTTTCATGAAGGCTTAAGAATAAGGTGCATTCTACTGCTGATTTGGCTTTGTTCATTCTGTTTATAAGCTCATCAAAATTATTCTTCATTGCTTTTACAATATTTTTTATTTCTATTTCTTTTTGATTTTTCCTTAGAGTTTCTATTCCTCTGCTTATATTACCCATCTTTTCTTGCACATTGTCTACTTTTTTCATTAGATTTTTTAACATATTAATTATAATTACTTTAAATTCCTGGGCAATAATTCCAACATCTGTGCCATATCTGAGTTTGGTTCTTGTGCTTGCTTTGTCTCTTCAAACTGTGATTTTTGCTTTTTAGTATGCTCTGTAATTTTTTGTTGAATGTCAGATGTGATGTAATAGGTAAGAGGACAATTGGTAAATAGGCCTTTTGTGTGAAGATTTTGCTTGGTTGTTTAGTTGGTCTGTGTTAAGTCTTTGTTTTAAGAGTATAAAATTCCACTGACATTCTTTTGTTTATCTACCCTTTTGTTTTTGTTTTTTCCTAAAGACTTGTTAAATAATATTTGAGCCATGTAGTCATGTAGGTCTTTCAGTTGAAATCTACTGGCACAGTACAAAAGCCCAAATGTTCAGTGGTAAGTTGGTGGGGCAGGGGCAGGGAGAGGAAGTTTTTATAGAACTATGATTAGGTATCAGTCTTTTAGTCAGTATCCGTGCCTGGGCTGTGCCTTTCATAAGTGCTTTTTAAAAATGTTTTGCTTTCTTCCTTTCACCCCCAACTGCTGCTGCAGGAGAAACCTGAAGGATAGGAGGGACTAGAGGTGGGTATTTTCCTATCTCCAGGATGGAGTTATTAGATTCTGGTAAAATAATTTCTTTTGAGTGCAGTTTTTTTTTTCTTTTTTTTGTTAAGAACAGAATACTCTGGACATATTTTAAAATGGGTATCTTTATCTGCTGGCATAAGGGGAATTTTGTCCACCCTTAATAACAACCTAAAGGAGCACTTGGAAATAAAATCAGGAAAGTGTGGGAGTTACACCTGAAACTGAGATGTCCTGGAGTTTTTCATATTCAAACTTATTAATACTGTGTCTCCAGCAAATTGTCAATTGCATTTTAAGATTTCTTACCCTGGAATTGGTTCCAGTGGCCAGCTTCTACTTCTGAGTTTCTGCTCTGCTAAGCTGTGATTCTCTGTATTCACCTGTCTCTCCAATTTTGAAGTAGTGGTAGGACCTGTGACATAAATTCTCTGATGGATCTAAGAAAAGGTATTAATTTTTAGTATATTCAGTTTTTGTATTTATGTGTGGATGGGAATGGTGATTTTAAAAATCTTTAAATGGCATACCAGAAACTGGAAGTTAAGAAAGATAGTTTGCATTCTTTCAAATATTGCATTGTTTTTTAAGGATGAACAATATTGATAATCTTGGTTCATAATGAATATTTCTATAAGACCTTTTCTTCAGTATGACTTACGAGATGTTACAGATTCTTTTGAACACATTATATCCCATACCAACTTCAGAGAAGTGACAGGAAATGGAAAAATGCAAAGGAAAGATAGGCTTTTGTGGTTCTGTTATCAGCAGAAAGCATGAGGATCTTGGATAATCATATGCAAGGTCTCTAATGAAACTTCAAAAAACTGATAACTACATTTTTCTGATGATGACTATATTATATTCTACTTATCTTTTAAGTAATGCCTTTTACTCAAAAGTTATCATCCTTATCTAATATTTTCCTGATCTTCCACCCTGGATATTCTCTCCTGGATATCTGCAGACATGATTGGGAAGCACTGTGACTACTGAGCCACATCCCCAGCCTGAATTAAACAATCTGTATACGTGATTCTTGAGCATATTAAAATGTGAGAAACGCTTGTCAAGGGACAAAGAAACCTAGTTGGGTAATGCCTTCTCAACAATACAAAAATACCCCTCTGTATTGACTCTTTACATTTCTATACCAGTTGTCATTCCATTCTAGCTTTGAGTAAAAAGTAGGTGCAGTGTGTCTTAGATACTCCAAATCTCTTCCCTTTTAGCATGCCTGTGCCATGCTGCACAAATAGCCTTGCTTCTAGATTTTCACTCCATTTTCTATTGATTTTAGTTTAATATCTACATTGTTAATTTGTATCCTCCAATTTTAAGAGAGAGGATCTTCATGAGCAACAACCCTTCAAACAAAAAATAATAGTTCTATAAAAGAGAAAGTTTTGATCCTATGGGCTGGCAAATATAAAAATGTCATATTGGTAGGAAGCTACTTCTGACACACCTCAGCTTTATTTGTTTAGGTACTTTCATCCTTTACTGATGGGTATTCTTTCTAATTTTTGACAGCCATTTCTGTACAATATAACTTAATATTTGAGAAGAAACATACATATTTTTGAGAAAGGAGATTTGGAAGTTCTAAACATGATGCTGAAGTAAATGTCTCCTTATGTTCCCTGAAATTCAATTATTTGAAAATATTCTATGATTGTTCTCAGATGTTGTCTGATAGAATTTGAAAATTAAAGTATAGTTTGGAAAAATAGAAAGTGAAGAATATTTCATAGTTCTCACATTATATATTTGCATACCTTGCAAATATGAGACTTACAGGACAAAATACAGAAGCATATTACAGACAAATTTTCAAGCCTGTTTCAGCCAGACATTATGGTAAGGAAGTGAAGCAGGACATGATTATTAAGATAAATTTAAGAGTATTAAAATGCCAATAAACAGGGCTGGGGTTGTAGCTCAGTGGTGGAGTGCTTGCCTAGCATGCATGAGTTACTGGGTTTGATCCTCTGCACCATATAAAAATAAATAAATAAAATAAAGGTATTGTGTCCATCTACAACTAAGAATATTATTTAAAAATATTCTTAAAATTAAGAATATTTTTAAAAAATATTCTTAAAATAAACATGAAATTTTCAATTCAGAAGAGATCCACTTCACTTTATTTAGTAATGTTAGCCAGAACTCCCAAACCTAAAATATAAACTTTGCAGGTCTTTTTGCAAATGTTATACTTTGTTATTAGCATTAAAATAATTTTAAAGAGGTTATTTCTTAGACCTCTCATATTCCCTCGGAACTCAAATTATAATGCCTTTATTAATTACTCTCAAACCCTATATATTCTCACTCCACACTTTTGCACTGTAGAATTTTGTTCTTTCTTTCCTTCCTTCCTTTCTCTTTTTCTTCCTCTTTATCCATCCCCACCTTTTTAAGTACAGAGAACAAATCTTCCAATTCCCCATTATGGGGTATCATTCAAAGTGCATTTGGCTTCCAGTTCAAAATGGCTTAACAGTAAGTTATAGAAAACTTGTCAAATAAGTATAAGCAATAGTATTGTATTTATTAACTTGAGTATTTATTAACTCAAGAAGTCTGAAAATTTAGTGGTTCCATGGTGTGTCAATTGTGAGATAGCAATGTCTACTTTTGTCTTCAGTAAAATAAGGGGGTGTACTAACTTAGTGATTATTATATGGAGTGAACCATAATACTTATGGAAGATAGACATTTTAGAATTGATTCTGAGATACTTCCTTCTGAAAAAAAGAAAAGGAGACTACCTTTGTGAGTCAGTGCCCTAATGAACGTACCCTTCAAGAATATTAAAGCAGGAAAAACGTTGGAAAACTCTTGCACTAGATGCTTTCAATACTGTTCTATTTTGTGTGTATATACTAAAATACAATGAATTTTATTTAAAAAGTTTTTGTACTTTGTGTCAGTTAACAAAATTTAAATTCAAATAATTAAAAAAAACTGGTTTGAAATCCAGATACTTTACAGTAATGAATTCTACAATTGTTTTCCTGAAGTATTTTATGGAATTTTCATGTTTGATAAAGTAGAACAATTCCAGAATTTTAGCCAAACACTAGTTCAGTTAAAATAAAAAAGATAAAACTAAATAAAAGTTATGTAGAGAATATTAAATATGAAGACTAATGAACAAATGTAAAACAATAGACAACCTCTCATTCTTGTTTAGTTCTGAAGTTCTTTATATTCAGGCAGCTATAGAACTATGGATATTAGTAAAAATCAACCAAGGATAGTATTTTAAATGTTCAGTGTCATTTTTAACCACTGAATTAGAAATACATATTAAGTAGCAATAGTCTGGTAGTTTGAAAATAATGCATTAGGAGCTTATGCTCAATTCAGTAAAGATTCTACATTATGTAGAGCCCAAAAGGCAATGATATAAGATAGAAGAAGGAACAAAAATATTGACCAAGGAAAAATACCTGTTTTGAACTAAAATCAAGCTGGTAAAAACATCCCTCTGATGTTTGATCATTATTAGCTGCTCTTCTCATTTACAATTGGAACACACAGTGAGTTAATTGTTTTGGATAAGGAAGGACCCCAGTGATTCCTGAAGTAAAATTTTTATAATCTATTGTGTTACTGTGTGTAAGGCCATTTAAGGATTAGCTAGTGTCTGAAACCTGATCAACTGATTTGTCAGTTAGGCAGAACCTGTTTCACATTTGATCATTTCATTGCTTGTTATCCTCCTTAAAGCCAGAAAAAGTGGAAGTATTTGACAAGGAAAGAGCTTGGTCTTTGAAAGACTTGGTATTGGTGACTGTGAGCATCTAATATTAAGTAAAAAATTTGTATAAGAGGTCAAAGTTCTTAAAATAATATAATAAAAATATTTGAATATAGGCTGATGTAGTAATTTTTTTTTTCATAATTCAGAGAGATAAATTGGTAGCAATATAGCAGGTGCTTTATAGCACTTTTTTGGAGTCAGATGATTTAGGTTGTTCTATCACTTATGATGTAGGGGATTATTGATAAATGCTTACTCTCTGTTTTTCAAGACTCTTTAAGGATTAAAAATTAATACTTATAAATCACTTTTTAAAATTTTTTGTTTTTTAATTCAAAACATATTTGTTCTTTTTATAAAGTACTTTCTAACACTTCATGCATATTGTGAGTATTCAAAAAATTATAGCTTTTATTCATCCATTATTGCATTTAGGTACAACTGATTGTAATAATATGGTTAAATAAATAAAAGCAATGTCTTTTGCAGTATCAGGAGTCAATAGAAAGTATAGTTAGTGCCATAGCCATTGATAAAAGACATAACTTTTATTTAGTTTTATCTTTTTTATTTTAACTGAACTGGTGTTTATTCTTATTCAACCATGTAATTAAAAATATCCCAATGAAATGAACACTATTATACACTACTGGTAAGATTGTAAATTAGTACAAACTTTTGGAATGGAAGTTTAGGAATACTAACAAAATCCTTAAAAGTATACATACCCTTGGCACAGAAAATCCATTAAGGAGTTGTCTTGAGAAAATTGTGAGAAAACTTGTGATGCAGTTTAGACACTGCCATTATGGTCTCCCCCATCACATCAGACTATATTACATTCAATGATCATTCCCAAATATACAGTTCCTTACCTGCATGAACATGGTTTCCTAACTTTCTAGGAATTAAAGTGTCAGAGCATTAGCATTTTGACTCTATTGCTTTTCCACCCCACCCTTACCCCTGCTATATTCTTGGATCTGGACTATCCACCAGGGCTCATGTTTTGAAGGCTTGATCCCAAGGCTGTGGTGCTTTTGAGAGGTAGAGAAACCTTTAGGAAATGTGACATAGTTGAAGGAAGTAAAGTCATTGGGGGAATGCCCTTGAAGGGGATATTGATATGCTGACCCCTTCCTCTCCCTCTTTGATTCCGGCTTCCATTATTAGGTAAAGTCTTCTCCATGATGCGCTCCCTCAGAAATGTACTGTGCTACCACAGGCCCAAAGGCAATGGAGCCAAGCAAGCATGGACTGAAACTTCTAAAGCGATGAGCCAAAATTACCACTCCTCTTTATAAGTTGTATATCTCACTTATTTGTCACAGGAATTGAAAGTTGATTGACATACCTCTTCCCCAAAAATGTTAAGACTGAGATAATGGAGGCATTGCAGAATGATAACAATCTTCTCAGGACTTTTGCTCTCACTGCAGAGACCCACAAAGGTATATTGTTGGTGACTTTGTTCTCTGTGCCTTTTTTTAAAATTAGGCAGATCAGGCAAGAAATCTAATTTGCATTGCTATTAAAATGCCATCTTTGTCATCAATTTTTCTATAGTTTATTGGTTAATGAATACTAGCAGACGTGAAGGCATCTGTGATCTTACAAATTTAAGCATGTCAGCTTTCAAGGCAAATGAAAAATAAGTCATGTACAAAAAGGATAGGGTATAGGGATACCAATTTAGGTCTGTTGTGGTAGCCAAGGGATGATACTGGCATAGACTAGACTGACATCAGTGTAGATAATGTAAAAATATTACTCAGTAACTTGGCTTGTGAATCAATAAGAACTGGCTGATTAATTTCACATGAGGGGTATAATGGAGGTTGGTATCAGGAATGACTTTTAGTCTTTTGTTTAAAGGGACTAGATGCATAATCATGCCATTTCCATAGATGGAAGAGCTACTAGGAAACATAAAAGAGATGAGCAATTGAATTTTGATTGTTATTCTAGATCCACATATGTTTTCCCAAGGACAGATGTAAGATAAATAGTTTTATGTACTAACTGGGGTAGTTTTGAGCATATAGATATATGTGATTTCATGGTATTAGGTGAGGTTGCTAAGGAATAATAGCATAAGAAGAAAATAGGTCCTATTACAGAGTCTTGAGTAACTTTTAATAGGTAAGGATCAGGTTTAATAGAAGATCAACTGACAGAGAACATTAAACAGGACTAATATAGAGGCAAGAGTAAATTCAGATGAATATTATTTGATATAATATTCTAAGAACTACAGTATTGCCAATACTATAAAATGTTTAGTAGTTAAGGCTACAGCAACTGGATTTGATATAGTGAAATTGATGTCATTGGTGAAATTAGCATGAGACGTTTTGGTGGAATATTGGGGACTGAAATCAAATAAATTGGTTAAATTGTGTAAAAGCAGTGAAGAAATGGTGATAAAGAGTACAGACAACTCCTTGTAGAAGTTTGTTTATTAAGGGCAGGAGATGAAAATAGTAATTTAAAGATGACATTGAGTCCAGGTAGATATTGTTAATATTATTGCTATAATTTAAGAAGAGTGAGTTGGCAAAAAGAGAAGAGAGACGAAGTTGAAGATACAGGAATAGGTTGAGAATTGATAGAGTCTCTAGGTCTATGATAAATTTGGAGGCACAAAGAATAGAGATTGTAGGAGTTGTTGGGTTCATACTTCTCTTTACTTTCCTTCTAAGATACTTGCAATAGTTTTCTCATCCTCCTTCTTCCTCCTAATTAGCTTAAGATTCTTTTATTCTGATCTATAAAATTTTTGTGTACTATATGGTCCTGAGGTTCCTAATGTTAGAGGTATTACAAGATGGGCTTTGGATTCAGCCAGACCTAGTTTGAATACTTTTTCATCTGCTTTAACTGTTCAAACTTGATCAATTGCATAATCTTAATGTTTCTTCATATGTAAAGTGGAGACAGTGATAAATTAGTAGGAATCATGTATTAAAAACTATATTTGAAACACAGCATATCTGATCTATATTAAGTATAGGTTTCATGCAATGCAAGAGGCTTACTGCCAGCTCTAAATAATGGCCCCTGGGCAAGGCTGGTTGTTGACATGAACCATAGGAATATTCACTGCATCCTTGTCCATCTACATTTTAAACAATTTACAACCTGGTAGCCTGTGGGCCAAATGAAAAACACCAAATATATTTTGTTTGTTCCACAATATTTTTAAAAATACTCTGTAAATTTTTTGCCAATATTTAAATGTCAGGAGATTTTAATACACATTTAGATTTTTGATTTCTCATAAATAATTGGTAGATTTGCATTAATGTATGAGAACATATGACCATACTAGTAGCTTTATTAATTCAGTTTACCTGAATTGCTCCTGTAGGCACCAGAGTTTACAGCCTCTATAGTAAACCTTGAGGGTGTTGTTCAGTCAAGTATCAAATTTCATGCCTTTACAAAGCTTTCATAGACATTTATTTAGCTATTTTGCAAAGAAGTAGAAGACAAAACTACAAATAGTTTAGACTGTATTTTGGCCTAATACATAATTATTTCCAAAAATAATAATAACTATCTCAGAAACCAGATAATCTCTTCAAATATCATCTAATTCTGTCCAGAGTATTTGTGAGTTGGAGAATTGGTAAGAACGAAATGACTGTGGACTTCAGTTTAAAAACATCTAACATCCTCATCTAGCTTTGTGACTCCATTTAAATAACTTTTATAGGGCTACTCAGGAAAGATTAAGCCAAAATTAAAGCTCAGAACTAACACGCAAACATTCTCAGGCCTGTTTCCTAGCTATTATCCATTGTAAATAACCACCTTATAATAAATGATATTCATAGAATGAGTGCATAGAAATGAAAGGTGAGCTTTATTTTATTGTATAAAGGGTCAAATTTGCTAGCTAATACTCTTTCTGGCAACTGTCATCTGTCAATTTAACTGTTAGAAAATGTTCAATGCCTTGCAAAATCAATAATCCTGATCAAACTGATTATAATTGAGAAGCTATTTCAGTTTATTCCTTGATAATGGGTAGCTATCATATTGCAAAATATATTTTAGTACCCAGATATATACAACAAAAATAAAAATCAACAGAGGACTTTCAACCATAAAAACATATTCTGCCACCACACAATAATATTCAATTGCTAGAGGGGTCAATTATATACCCAGGCTAGAGAAGCAGGAGGAAAAATACAACTTAGAGCCCTTTGAAGTTCTCAGTTCTTCCAACACTTGTTTGAATTATGTTTCCATTTCTTGGAATACCTAAGATATTTTCTGTTTTCCTGCTGAGACACTGACTGATGATAGCAGTAAATTATCACCAGTCTGATGATAAGAGAAAACAGGTATGGTAGCAAAGAAGCACTAGATACAGTGAAATGGCTCCCACCTCCAAGTAATTACTGTCTTCAATTCTATTCTCAGTACAGATGGATGTGAATAGATATATATGAAATAGAACTATATAAAATGATAAGCACAGAAATCAAAATTTTCTAACTCTATTAAGTTAATGTCTAATAATTAAAGAATCTTAGATCTCAGACTTTCAATAATGTAAATTTCATTTTCAAGGACGTATCAGATCATTTTATACTGATATCACTTATTATTTGACTCATCTTACTTGCACTGTTTTGACTCAAAACTCATAAAACAACTCAAGTATGATTTAATTTCAGTTTATTGACCTAATGCAGAATGTGCCACAAATGAGGACTCTTAATAACAGGCATTTTGGGGGTAAATTAATACATTTTTTCCATTTAGATTTGATTAGCGTGTGGCTTAATTACAAGAACAAAGTGCATTGATAATACCAACAGAACTATTTTTATCTGCATGACAACTGTATTTATTATTGTAAATTAATAATTTAGAATTTTATTACTACATAGATTTTATGTGTATGTGAACAGTTTAAGATAGGCTTTCAGATCCTAATTATATCTGGACACAGACAAGAGTTTATGTTTGGTTTCTAAAGAGAGTTGCTCCAAATTCTAGACTATGGTACTGCAATACCAGATACTGCCCATATCTAACCAGGTTTTCCTTAGAAAATATTGCTGTCATGTCATTGTTCACTTATTTTGTCTTTGTTTCATTTCCAAATGAATTAGGACAGGGGAAATATGAATTGAGAGGATTTAGGAAAAATGGGGTAATAGACTTGAAAATGTCCTGCTTAAAGTTTACCTGATAGTTAAGAATGACCCTTATTTTAACTTAAAATAGAAAGATAATGGAATCTTCATTCTTAAGAACATATTGGAGAGAGTAATGTGTTTAATAGGAAGATACAATTAAGTATGTATTAGTATGTATCAATATGTTTGTAATGTGTACTGGAATGATAAACTCAATGTATAGAATCCTACACTAACTCAGCTATTTGCAAGATGCAAACAAGTATGTTGTACAAATTCTAAACAAGAAGATACCCAAACAGAGGTTCAAAAATGCTGGGGGAAAGGTCTCAGAAAATAATATTTTTTTCTTTTTCTTTTTTAATTTTACTGTGGTAAGAACACATAACATGAGATTTATCCTCTTAATGAATTTTTAAGTGTACAATGCAGTGTTGTTCATTACAGGCATGATATTGTATATCAGATTCTGAGAACTTTGTGATTTTGTGTAACTGAAACTTTATACCCATTAATTAGCAACTCTCCATTTTCCGTTCTTCTCAGTAACTAGCAACCAACATTGTACTCAATATCTATGAGTTTAACGACTGTATTTTGTTTAGAGACAGGACCTAGCTACATTGGTGACATTGGCTTTGAACTCAAGACCCTCCTGCCTCAGCCTCCAGAGCCACTGGGATTATAGACTGATGTCACTGTGTCTGGCTTAATTACTTTTGGAAATAGTTCATTGTTAATATACAGAAATACCACTGTGATTTTTGTATTTCATTTTTGAATGTTGATTTTCCCCTCTGGAACTCTACTGAATTCATTTATTAGTTTTAACATTTTTCTGGTGGAATCTTTAAAGTTTTGCATATATAAGATCATGGCATCTGCAGAGACAATTTAACTCATTTCCTTCTCATGTGGATGCCTTTTGTTTCTTTCTCTTTTCTAATATCATTTAGATTTGATTGATGTGATGTTAAAAGTAGAATTAATTTTGGAAAAAAAATGAAAGTTTTGCATTATTTATTTCCTCTTGAGAAAAAAAAAAGTGTTTTCTCTTGAAAAAGCTTATTTATCTCAGTGAAGTTTTACATTTTCCTCATAAAGATCTTTTACATTTCTTATTAAGATCTTTCCTGGGAGTTTCAATAATTCCACACTATAAGCTTCACATATTAAGGATTTTGTTATTTAACTATAATATGTATGTTTCTCAATCATGATATTGTAATTTTATTAACCTAAGTGTGTAGATTGTAGGTTTCTTGATAAGGGTTATAATGATTATTAATAGAGGGTTCAAGACTAGAATGCTCAAACCACTGTTTCTTACACTATTCCATGCTGGCTTTGGTAAAAGTGAAAACACTTCAATTACTGAGCAGCAAGAAAATTGACTTTTATATATATCATTAATAATTTAATGTTCAAGTGAACTATTTTAGGTACAAAATAAACATGAATACTTATGCCCTGACACTATTCATTATTATTCTCTAGTGATAGTATCTCAAACTCAAATGCCTTCAAGGCCTAGACAATATGGTAAGGGCATGAAACAGAATATCTAAGGTATTAAGAAGGGATGGGGTCTATAATAAATTGCAAAGTGAATACCCAAGTAAGTGCATTCAAACTCCCTTAATATATATTACAGAAGCTAAACAAAATAAAACTTGTAAATTTTCATTCTTGTGTCTAGTATATTGGGGGAAAATAAATAGTCTAAATCATAGTGCTTAAATGAACATCTTAGGTCTGATGGTTGTTAAATAACCCTATTCTTCACCTTGATTCTCATTCTGACTCCATTTATTCAAATGGGATTATAGAGACAATTTGTACTATTAGTACACCAAAATTTGAACTTCTCCATCAACGTATTTCATCTCTAGTGAAATGATGCTTTTCTGAGCTTTTGACCTTTAACACCTAGATAAGTTACAACTACCTGGAGTCTCTTTATAATGGTATTTTATTGGCATGTTTGTGATTTTGAGCAACACTTATACAGCTGTGATAATTCTTTGTCTTAAATTTCACCATGCAATCCTATGAGTTTCTTAACCCTTTAAACTTAGCTAAGACTCACATTTAGGACTCACTGAGTGGACAAATTGTTGAGCCTAATATCCAATTAAAATTTAGTTTTTTAAAAAATATTTGACATTTTTTCCAGTTTGCTCAACTAATTTGTGTGTATTTAATACTAATAGCAAAGTGGTTTTGTTGGTCAAAGAAAATGCATTGTTGAATACAAAATATTTATAAAAGTAGAATATTTTGTTCTCATTTATGCATAGCAAATTATCTGAGGCTAGGAAGTTACACTATATTTACACATATAATGCCAGGTAAAGTAGAAATGAATCAGTGCCAGAGACAAAGAGAAGATACAGAGGCTGTCTCCAAAATGATGATTTTCTAGTCCTATCCAGTAGTTTTAACTTTATGCTGTTAACTATTATTTGTAAAAACAGTAATGATAATAATAACAAGATAAACACTCAAATAATAGTTATTTTATGTTAATGAAATTGACAGGTAAGGACTTCAAATATTTTTATATATTGTTATCCCAAATAGACCTAAGCAAACTTCTTTTAAAGAAAGCACGGTGCTTTGAATGAAGGAGACTTTACAGCAAAGCTTCCTAATATATATGTGATATAAATGTGAATTGGCAGGGTTATGAACTCCAAGAAATGTTATGTAAAACTTTGTTATGTTTCCAAATGTGTATATGTGTATGTACATCCCCTGAGAAAGGGTCTTTAGCTCTCAGATTCTTAAGAATCCCTAAGACAAAAAATAATGAGAAATGTTGCTTTCAAGAATAAGAATTATTCATAAAAGAACTGCAGATGAACCTCAGTTCCCAATTTATTACATATTGATCCCTATCCACAGATGCCAGATGGTATATAGAATACCTTAGGTCGAAGTTTACCAGTAAGTTCCTAATTAAGATAAGAAACGACATTTTATTTTTTGGCTTAACTATACTTGTACATATTTTCTAACAGATAGAAAAAGAAATCAGAATAATAGCACTCTGTCTGACACATAATAAATATTCAATAATCAATAGTAACTACGTTTGAGATAGCAAGAATATTTTCTTTATAGAAAATTTGTCCACAGTGACTAGTATATGTTGTCTTCCCTTCACAATTTTTTATGTAGTGTTGCCTGGATTCCTTCAGATAGTGGCCAAAAGAAGTTAACTAACCTTCAGATGGGGTTTATTTGTAATTCCTGTGTTATGAGGACAGAGCTGAACATTTCGATGATTGAGATTCCTAAATTTATTGAAATGTTCAAATTTTGTAAAACTCATGAGGTTTTGTATGTGTCCACATTTCAAAAGTATGGCTAATGTTCTATAACCCAGTGTTTACATATTAATACACATCCAGTACCTTTTACACTGAAATGAGGATTTGTCTTTGAAGACAAATAAAAAAATCTCATGAATATCAAATAGTGTTACAGGACTGAGAAACATCCCTGTAAATATGCTACTTGTCACAAATGCATGTTGCATAAATAGCCATTTCCTGACTTTTATGATGTGATTTTTGACCCACAGAGTTTAATATCATGCTAGGATGAGCAGGGAATAAATAAAATTTTATATTATAAGCTTAAATCTTTTGAATACTAATCTTTCATTTGACAGAAACTTATGATTATACTTATCTCAATAATATTCAAACTGTAAGAAACATATCTGAAGGTATTAAGTTCACTATAGCAATTTCGTTACATGAAAAGATTGTTTTAGACTTCTTATAAACATTGAAAGAAATATTGATACTTTAGTTTATACAGAAAAATAAATTACCTTTGTTTGATAGCAATGAAACTAGGAATGTAATAAAAAAGCTAATTAGCCAATTTATCAAAAATATCAAACAGATCAATGACTTTGGTAATTATCAAGACAACTCAATTTTTGCTTTACTATGCAAAACTCATTTGCTGAACTGAATTGAAGATCATCAAAATTACTTACAATATGCTGGTTACCAAAGCATGACAAAATTAGACTATTACAACCACTTAATTGAACTTAATAAAGCTTTTAAATTATTTTTGTATATTAGCATGCCTTTGAGGTTAATGATTTGGTCTGTTTTAGAGGGGGTTGGAAGGAATAGTTTGAAAATTTAGCAAAAAAGTAAATTTATCTTGAAAAGACCAAGACTTTCAAACAGGCAACAATGAATTTTTCTTCTGCCCCAAACCTGAAACAAAACAAAACAAAAAACCACAATGAATTAAATTTTACTCTT
>PVHX01024412.1:7204-24034 GCA_004024805.1 Geosciurus inauris
GCCTGTAATCCCAGCACTTAGGGAGGCTGAGACAGGAGAATCGCGAGTTCAAAGCCAGCCTCAGCAAAAAGCGAGGCGCTAAGCAACTCAGTGAGACCCTGTCTCTACATAAAACACAAAATAGGGCTGGGGATGTGGCTCAGTGGTCGAGTACCCCTGAGTTCAATCCCTAGTACCAGAAAAAACAAAAAACAAAAACTATGATTGATTTGACTGATCAGCAGAAGGAATCACATTGTTTTTAAGAATCTATTGTTACATCCCACCGTGGTAGCAAAATCCAGCAATTCCTTTGATGATGGGGGGTAGGGTGGGGAGACAGTACTGGGGATTGAACCCAGGGCCTTAACCCAGAGCCTTGAGCTAAGCACTCTACCACTGAGCTACAACTCCATCCCAGTCCTTCCAGCAGTTCTTTATAGATTCTGAAAACCTAATGTATAAATTTTGGGTAAGTTAGAAAAAACAGAAACCCAGTATTGAAGGATTTTTTCCCCCTATGCTATGACTGCTAAAATTATAACTCTTTGAAATACTTCAATGTTATTCTTAACTTTCTAGTATCAAACCATATGGAATTTTATTTTTCCCCCAGTACTGGGGATTATACCCAGGGCATTGTGCGTGAGAAGCAAGCACTCTACCACTGACTTATATCCCCAGTCCTCAGATGGAATTTTTTTTAACATATCTTTTATTGCATGGGTGGTGTATTTGTATTTTTAAAAATTTTTTTAAATAATCAAATTATTAATATATTAAATACTAGTGTTTTAAAATCAAGGAAATTTTCTTGCTTGTAATAGTCATGTACCTATTTTTTTCTTTGTTTTCTTGTTTTGTTTTGTTTTTTGTTTTAGTACCAGGTATGCCTAACCACTGAGCCATATCCCCAGCCCTTTTTATTTTTTATTTTGAGATAGGGTCTCACTGAGTCGTTTGGGGGACTCACTTTAAGTTGCCGAGGCTGGCCTTGAACTTGGGATCCTCCTGCCTCGGCCTTCCCAGCCACTGGGATTATAGGCATGTGTCATTGCACCCTGCACCTATTAAGTTTTGTTCAGTTTATCTTTTTGCATTTTTCTTACTTTTCATACTTTTGCTGCTTTAATCTTAAATGGTTGTTGTCCAACCCCACCTCACAAACTAATAATTTATTGTGAAAGAGGTTTCAGATATTTCTGGCCAAGAAGAAGTCAAGGTGACATTCCAGCTTCATATCTCAAAATTGATTCATCTGTGATAAGTATTGGTTTCCTTTATCACAGGAGGCGTAAAGACAGACATGAAGCTAGTGGGTTTTCAAGGCGACCAGATCCAGATTCTGATGAGGATGAAGATTATGAGCGAGAGAGGAGGAAAAGAAGTAAGGCATGAACATAAATAATTTTTTAAACATGGCACAATCCATTTGCTCACTTAATTTGATGAATTGTTCATTTGACATTGTTTTGGGTAATTTTTTCTTTGAAATCCCAGCAGTTCATAGTTACATAACAGTTTCAGCTCATTGTTTTCTCATATATTATCCTTTGAGCTTCACAAACTTTCTAACATTTATTTGTTACTTTAAAAGTAACATAAAATCCATTATTGTACTTTTCCTATCTGCAGTGCAGTTATTTTTGCCTCTTTTCTAAAGTCCAGCTGCAGTTGCTGTCAGCACTGGATTAAGACACCCATCTCCAGAGCATGTTAGTAACAAACATGCATGGATTTGAGGAAAATACTTGGCTTCTTGGAATGTTGCTTTCTTTTTCTTGTCACCAGGGAGGCAGGAATTAGTACTAGGTGCTTTGTAAGGCTTCTTCCATCGCTACAATTATGTGGGCATAACTACAGGAATTGTAGTTATGTTTAAGATAAATTCTTAACAACTACTAGCAGTATCTAATGGGATTGAGAGAATTGAGTGCTGCTTATTTTAACTTCATGGTATTTTGATTGCTGCAGTTTCCTTGATTTAGTTGACTAGTTTGGTTGACAGATTTAAATTTAAATGAGGAATTTGACATCTATTTGTATACTAGATAGGAGGCACTGTTCTAAATACCTTTATAGATAATCTCCTTTAACTCTCACAACTTGTAAGCTCTTTTACCTTCCCTCATTTTAAGGTTGAGAGACCTGAGGCACAGAGACAGGTCTACATTTTGCCTTATCCAAGATCTTTTTTTTTTTTTTACCTGAAACCCTTGTTATAATATGGTATCTTTAACACAAAACCTATGAGTAATCTCATGAACCTTGTCATATTGCTATATATGTAATTCTGTTATATGAACAGCAATTGGTCTGAGCATGGTCTTCACAAGTGTACAGAAAAAGCTGCTTCAGGATGAATTTAAATTTTGAAAACAACCTGTTGAGTTAAAAGAACAAGTTTATGATTTAAAACTCAAATCCTTAAATGCAAATTGTGAATTAAAAGCATTTATGGAATACTTACTATATGCTGAGCCTTATTAGCCACTGTAATTTTTTTAAATGAAGGGTAATGTTCACATTTGTTGTATGCATCTGTATGTCAGACATTGTGTTACACATTTCACATCCATTATCTTAATTAATCAACAACTATTTGTTTTTTATTAACATGTTTTATAGGTTGAATATTTGTAGATCTCGTTTTTCCAGCCTAAAAATTGACTCTCTTTCTTGGAAGGAGGTGTGCTTTCTATATTCAGGGCATTTTTTTTTTTAAATTTATTGAACATTAGTAAGAACTATAGTTTCAAATGAAAAACTTTGTATTTGACTGGCCTTGTAACTAACATTAGGGACATAGCAGCATTATATTCATGATGTGCACAATAGTCCCATCTTACCGCCCTTTCGTTTCCTGAAGTTTCAGTTACTTGTTTCCAACTAAGTTCTGAAAATTACTATATAATACAGTAAGATATTCTGGAAGAGATCATATCACATAACTTTTATTAGAATATATTATTATTATAATTGTTTTGTTTAACTATTGTTAATCTCATTGTGCCCAATTTATAAATTAAACTTTATCATAGGTATGTGTGGTGTATAGGAAAACAGTCTATGTGGGGTTTGCTACTATCTGAAGTTTTAGATATTCATTGAATGGTTTGGAACATAGCCCTGCAGATGAGGGATTACTGTACTACCATTAATAGTTGATGTTTGTATTTTAACCCAATAGCAAATTTTCAGTAATCACTGAGTTTTTTTTTTTTTTTTTTTTTTTTTTAAATATTTTTTTTAATTGTAGATGGACACAATGTCTTTATTTTATTGCCTTGTATGTGGTGCTGAGGATCGAACCCAGGGCCTCACGCATGCGAGACAAGCGCTCTACCGCTGAGCTACAATCCCAGCCCGAGTTTTTTTTTTTTTTAATACAGAAGTTTCTAGCACTAATGTGTCAGAGTTCATCAGTAATCACTGTTGATCTTAATGACAAAATTGAAAAGAAGTATAAGGAGGTTTTTTTTTCAGGTTCATATTTTCCTTAAATAATTGTTGTCATTCAGTCCTATTAAATTATTATGCATCTATATTGGCTTTAAAGTGATTTCCGTTGTGAAACATTTTATGCTCATGCAGAATACTTTTGTAACCAATTTTAACTTATATTTTTAAAAATTATTTCATTGGTGGTTAAGCCATAATATTTTATGTATGGCTTATCCCTAATGAAAAATTTTTTATAATCTCCATTTATGTTCTTCTGATTGACAGATGGCAAATGGAAATAATCTCTCTCATCTTTTGGTTCTTTTGTATCCACATTTTCCATCCAGGAAACATAAGCAGGAATAGTGACAATATCTAACAGGTTTTTTAGGAACCAGGATCCACACTTCCAAATGCTTAGATCCAGTGGTTTGCTCTCTTGCAAAGGAGCATGTTGTGTTTTGGGAATAACTTTGGCATCACAGGGAACTGGGCTTACTATGTTTCTGCTGATTCACTCTGATCATTTTCTCATTGTAAACTGGAATCACCTGTTTCCGAAGGTCATGAAGCCTAAATGAGCTCATGTATATGCTAGTCATGTATATGTATCTTGTTACAGGAGTGATAAGTTGTTACTTTGAGTTATATTTCTCCTAAGTAACTACTGGTTCTCTGGATTGTGTAGTTTTGCCTAAAAATTCACTTGGTAATTATATTCTAGGACTCTTGAGTGCCCTTTATGAGAAAACAAAACAATTTTGTCTGTCTGGGTGTTGCCAGTTTTCTGCATTTTTACTCTAACCTTTAGATGTTTAATCTAAAGGTAGATATTAGAAGTAAGGATGAAGTAGCAGCTCTTTTCTGCTTCTGGGAGTATGGTTTGGGTGGTTAATAGGACAGCTGAATTGTGTCACAGTTCTTGGGAATCTGGCATCTGAAATGTTTTCCCTCCTTTAATAACTATATTTATGTTTTTGCAGGTATGGGAGGAGCTGCTATTGCCCCACCTACTTCTCTTGTAGAGAAAGACAAAGAGTGTATGTAGATCCTTTTCTCCCCCAACCCCCACCTCCCATACAAATTTTAACCCAGTTGTGGGAAATCTTAAGCTTGAATTCCTCAGTTTCCTGAATTTAGAGCAGAACAACCTGAACACCACTCCCCTAGCTCTGACCCTTGAAGGCTATAGTGGTTTGGGGCTACTGCTCCTTTATATCCCTGGTACTTTTAAGCCTTTTTAATACCAAGTTCTGGGGCTTACATTTTTATAGAATAGAATCCATTTTTTAAAGCAATTTTTTCTCCCCAAAATTCATGTTTGTTAGGTTCATTTGGAGTTAAGTGTATTTATGACCTTCCACAAGAGGGCAGTGCCTTCCTTGGTTAATTTTTTCCCATTGTTTCAGAACAGTGTGTGTTTAAATACTTTGCCAAAACATGCCCTCCCACCCCTTCTCCCACTGAGCTATGCAGAATTTGGAGGTTGGTGGTGGGTTTTGAAATATCGTGTTGATCATTTCCCCATACTCTGGGTTGGGCCATCCCTAAGCTATTATAAGAAAATATAATTATCCATAGTATTTTTATAAGTATCTGTTGTCCTATTAAAGTATTGTTAAACATTTCTTATGTGAAAAAAACTGATATACAGTAAACCCCAGTTGACAACAATCTCTGGAAATGAGGCCAGACATCTGGGTAGTTTTAAAAGCTTCCTGTTGATTCTAATGTGTAATTAGGGTTGAAAACCACTGCTTCAGTATATGGTGCCTGACCTCAAAGATCTTTTTTTTTGGTATCAGGGATTGAACTCCAAGGTACTCGACCACTGAACCACATCCCCAGCCCTATTTTGTGTTCTATGTAGAGACAGGGTCTCACTGAGTTCCTTAGCACCTCGCTGTTGCTGAGGCTAGCTTTGAACTCACAATTCTCCTGTCTCAGCCTCCCAAAGTGCTGGGATTACAAGCGTGAGCCATCGCGCCTGGCTCCTCAAAGATCTTTGATCTGTAAGACTAACGAGATAATAAGTTGGAGTCTTAAGGCAGGTACAGAGATGCTGTGGGTGTCAGATGAAAATTATATTGTATCTCTTTGGAACATACAAGAAATCTTAAGGATTTAGACAAGGTTGTCATTTAAATGAGGACTTTAAAGGATATGTAACATTTCATCAGAGGATGTTTAATGGGGATATGAACAAGTAGAAGCAGAATCAGAAGGTATTCTTCAGGTTAAAAAAATAGAGACTAAATTTTTTTTTCCTTGTGATAAACAAAAATGAAGGCTAATCAGTTCAAGATAATTAACTGATACAAGTATAGTCTCACATAGTTTTGGTAGTATTTTTGTGAACCTGCTTTATTTTTCCCCAACAGTACCCCGAGATTTTCCTTATGAAGAGGACTCAAGACCTCGATCACAGTCTTCCAAAGCTGCTATTCCTCCCCCAGTATATGAGGAACAGGATAGACCAAGATCTCCAACCGGGCCTAGCAACTCTTTCCTTGCTAACATGGGGTATTGGTTTAAATGTTCTTATTTAAGAAAGTGTAAAAATGGTTTGAGAAACAGTGTAAAATGTTGTTAGCTCTTTCAGTAGATATAACTCATTTAAAAATGAGGACATTCTGGTTTATAGAATATAAACAGATATATACATTCTGGTGTATTCAGTCACATAGTGCCTTGCTCAAGGATTAGTGTTCAACTTATGTGAAGTACATTCCAAGAAAGTACAGTTTTCTCCAAAACAGCTGTTTAATACAAGTTTTGACTGACTTAGATATGTCATTATTTATCTAGATAGGAACAGTTTCTGATAATTTCTTATGCTCATTTCTATAACATTTAAAAAAAAAAAGCAACTGTGATTTAGAGTTTTCTTCAGTTATCTGTAAAGGGTAAATGACATCTTTTTTCCTGACAAATGGGTCATTTGTGGTAAGGTCATGGTTCTGTACTTTTGATTTAAAACCTTGTTCTGGGTGGGGATATAACTCAGTGGTATGATGCTTGCCTAGCATGCATGAGGTCCTGGGTTTAGGGGTGAGGGGACAAAAATTGAACATTTGTTTGCCAGGGTCTAAAAATCATTTTAAGGTTGACATTCAGGTGAGATTTTTGAATTTATTTTAACCATGCTGGATTTGGCATTTCAGATAAGAGAATGTTTTATATTGTTTACTCTGATGCTGTGAAGGGGCTATCTAGTTTTTTTTGTTGTTGGTTTTTTAGGGGGCGGGGCAGGTTTTGGTATTGGGGATTGAACTCAGGGGTACTCGACCACTGAGCCATATCCCCAGCCCTATTTTGTGTTTTATGTAGAGACAGGGTCTCACTGAGTTGCTTAGCACCTCCCTGTTGCTGAGGCTGGCTTTGAACTCGTGATTCTCCTGTCTCAGTCTCCCTAAGTGCTGGGATTACAGGCTTGAGCCACCGCACCTGGCGAAGGGGCTATCTAGTGAAGCAGTGTCACTAAGGTCTTTGTTTTGTGTTGTTGGACAGGATGCTTCCTGTAGTAGAAATGCTGCTAGTGAGACAGTCAAGTATGGTAATCACTGAGCTACTATACTACTATACCTGTTTGCATCTGCTTTGGTTCTCAAAACCGTCGGGGCAGTGGCTGCCGAGCTGAAGTTAGATGGCTGGCATTTGTACACATCAGGAACATTTTGAGTTCCTGGGTTTCTTTGTGTCCCATATTCTAGACCTGTGCATTTCTGTGTGGTCACTACTAGCCATAAGTGGCTGTCAAATTAATTTGAAAACAAAAACATAAAAAAAACAGTTAAACTTTATTTCTTTAGTCACACTAGTCTCATTTCAAGTGCTTGGTAACCACATGTGGTTATATTTGACAGTGTAGATAGAGAACATTGCCATTTCTGGTGTAACTTTAATTCCCTTTTAAATGAGAATATTAGATATTTAACTTATGCTTAAGAAACATGCCGTATGGCTGGGTGCAATGGCATATACCTATATAACCCCAGCAACTTGGGAAGCTAAGATAGGAAGATAGCAAGTTCAAGGCCAGCCTGGGCAATTCAGTGAGACCCTGACTCAAAAACAACGAAAACTGGGGATGTAGCTCAGTAGTAGAGCATCCCTAGATTCCATCACAATGCCAAAAAACAAGGAAAGAAAGAAATATGCACGGGGACTGGGGTTGTGGCTCAGTGGCAAAGCGCTTGCCTTGCCTACATGAAGCACTGGGTTCTATCCTCAGCACCACATAAAATAAATGAGAAAAATAAAGGTATTGTGTCCATGTTTAACTTAAAAAAATAAAAATTAAAAACATGCAGGGTGGACTGGGCACAGTGGTACATAGGCACTCAATTACTTGGGAGTCTGAGGTAGGAGAATTCCAAGTTCCAGGCCAACCTGGGCGACTTAGTGAGAACCTACCTCAAAAATAAAAAGGACTAGGGATAACGCAGTGGTAGAGTGATCCTTTGGCATGTGTGAAGCCTTTGATTCATTTCCTAGTACTGCCAAAAAGAAAAGAAAGATGCAGTATGGTATATTTCAGCCACTTTTAGATTTTTCTTTTTCTTTTCTCCTCCTCCCACCCAGTAGCTTGTTCAAAAGACTATCTAAAAATAATTAAATACATGAAAAGGTAGGTATAGTTCTAGTGGAAGCAGTGTTTTGTGATTTAAGCCTAAGAAGCAGTCTTTGCTGGAAAGTGCCCCTGAAACCTATCAGGCACCTCACAGGAGAAGGTGAAAGCTATTAGGCTGGTCAGCCCTTTTTATTTTTTATTTTGAGACAGGATCTCGCTAAGTTGCTAAGGCTGGTTTCAAACCTGTGACTCTCATGCTTTAGCCTCCCAAGCCAGTGGGATCACAGACATGTACGTACCACCATACCCCACTGTAGAAGTCATTTTTAAATGTGACGACATTGTGCTTTACTTCTAGTCAGCCTAAGCTAGCCACCTAATCTTGCCCTTGGTTACTTTATTTCTCCTAAGTACAGTAGATGATCTCATAAGGGTTCTTTCATTTATAAAAGTCTTTCATTGGAAATATTACTGTTATTTAGAAAAATACAGTCATCATCATTATCTGAAACTTCATACTTGTATTTTTATAGACCACTGTTTTTAAGTAAGTCTGGTTATAAGCTATGTAGCAGTACAGATCCGGGGACACATAAGAAGTCTTGTGTTTTTTAATAGGAGTACTAGAGAAACTAGCATTTCCCTCCGAGCTCTCCATAGGATATCCTGGATTGCACTTAATATTTCTTTTCTTTTTTTTTTGGTACTGGGTATTGAACTCAGGAGTACTTGACCACTGAGCCACATCCCCAGCTCTACTTTGTATTTTACAAACAGGGTCTCACTGAGTTGCTTAGCACCTCACTTTTGCTGTGAGGCTGGCTTTGAACTCGTGAGCCTCCTACCTCAGCCTTGCCAGCTGCCGGGATTACAGGCATGTGCTATGGTGCCCAGCTTATATTTCTTTTTATATTTCTTTCATCTAAAGATCTCCACAGCTTCCATCTAAAGGCCCACTGTTAATTATATATGATCTCATCAGGACCCTTGTGGAATTTACACTTTTCTCTCTCCAGGAGATTATTGTGGTGTCCAACTTGTGCTGTAGTTGATGATATTTGCTGTAAGGATCATTTTCCATTCTCCCCCTCCTAGTGGCACAGTAGCACATAAGATCATGCAGAAGTATGGCTTCCGGGAAGGCCAGGGTCTGGGGAAGCACGAGCAGGGGCTGAGCACCGCACTGTCGGTGGAGAAAACCAGCAAGCGTGGCGGCAAGATCATTGTGGGTGATGCCACCGAGAAGGGCGAGTCTCAGGGTAAGTTCAGAGAAACTTTGATCCTTCAACCCAGAGGGAGAGACTGACCCTCCCTTCTGGCAAAATATGGTAATTTGTGATTATCATGCACTTCTACTTCAGTTTTGTGAAGCCAAGAATCTTGAGAATCGTCTTTATTTTTTAGAATAGAGGTAGAGAAAATACATTCATACCTACCTTTACTAGACAGAGAGTCTTTTTAACTTGATAAAATATTTGTTTTCATAGCATATAGATCAGAGCCATGTACATTGTATCAGTGATTATATCTGCTCTATCTCCATCATCTTCAATTGCTCTTCTCTACCTTTTCCTGCCTTTTCATTATAGATGTAGTTGCTCATTTTCTTAGAGATTGTTTGCTCTGAAAATCTTATGTTACTTTGTAGTCTGTTCTAATTTGTGTTTTCATTTTCATTTGATTTTTATAATCAGTTCTATAGTGGGAACATATAGGAATGAAATAAACATGGTGTTTTAAGTAGAATATTGAGTTTATTTTTAGTTAACTTAGCTGAATTCCCTTTCCTAAAACAGGAAAAAGCACGTCTGGTAGCCCTATTGTATAGCTTATGTAGGAAGCAGCCAGTCAATGTAATTGTTAGTACCAAAAGCCAACAGTTAACCCAATTTGTGATAATATCCAAAATCAATGTGCAAGTAGCTAATTAACTGCTTGTTATCCTAGGCTGGTGATCTTGGACTTTTAACTCCAAGGTGAAACTCACCAGAAAAGGTCATAATTCATATGCTCTTACAGCTCTTAAAGAAGTAAAATGAGCACAGAATTGCAGGTAATGATAGACCCTAGAAACTTCCAGAAAATATTGTGAAAACATACCAAAGCAAAGCAGTTGTTTTGTAGCAGAGACTGATTGCATAGATGCTTGTATGACTCAAGGACATAAATGATGGAGATTGCTATTGGAATTAGTCATTATAATAGTTCTGTAACATGTCTGGTGATGTTTTGATACAGATGCATCCAAGAAGTCAGATTCAAATCCATTAACTGAAATACTTAAGTGTCCTACTAAAGTGGTCCTACTAAGGGTAAGAAGCAAAAGAAAAGAACCCCTGTCTGTCTACCTTGATTTTTGTGTCACCCTGTCCTCCTGTATCCCACATGCTTTCACCCCCACCAATGTCATAAAAGTTAAAGAAAACTGAAAATAATACTTTTGCAAATAATGCATTTGGGTAAATCCCATATAAGACTGATTTTTAGATTATTTTCTTGGCAAATAAGTTTTTTAGCTAAATACAGTTTTTGAGACTTCAATGACTACTTTAAAATACTTGAAATTGCTAGAACTTCCACTTAGTTCATACATTTTGGTGCTTGCATAGATGCTGTTACAACTTTTTTTTTTTTTTTTTTTTTAATTTTTTTTTTTTTGACACAATGTCATTATTTTATTGGTTTGTATGTGGTGCTGAGGATCGAACCCAGGGCCTCACGCATGTGAGGCAAGCGCTCTACCAACAACTTTTCAAAGCCTAATGTATGTTTAAAGGAATGCCAGCTTTTGGGTACTTGGAAGAATAGAATTTTTATTGTATCATTTGGATTAAGAACCGTTGACACTGGAAGATATTATTTATAAAATTGTTACTTATTTGTAAATTATACTTGTTACTTGAATTTTTTTGTTCATAGAACATGGTTGGTGCAGGAGAGGTAGATGAAGACTTGGAAGTTGAAACCAAGGAAGAATGTGAAAAATATGGCAAAGTTGGAAAGTGTGTGATATTTGAAGTAAGAGGGTTTTTTGGTTTTTTTGTTCGTTTGTTTGTTTTGGTTTATGTTTACTCCAACACAAGTAATCTCTCAAGTGATAACTTTACTCATTGTACTTCCATTTCTTTTCCAGATTCCTGGTGCCCCTGATGATGAAGCAGTACGAATATTTTTAGAATTTGAGAGAGTTGAATCAGCAATTAAAGGTAAACTGTACAGCTAAATATTAAATAATTTTAAAAAGTTGAATTTGTGACCCTAATCATCATAATTGAAGTTTTTTATTTGTTTTAAAGTTATTATTTAAAGTTAATAATGCAATGTCTTATAGGAGACCTGTATTAACTGACTGTCTTTTTGTTTGCCTTTTAGCTGTTGTTGATCTGAATGGGAGGTATTTTGGTGGAAGGGTGGTAAAAGCATGTTTCTACAATTTGGATAAATTCAGGGTCTTGGATTTGGCGGAACAAGTTTGATTCTAAGAACTAGAGTCATCTCTGATGATCCTTAAATGAGCTGCAGACTGAGCAAAGACAGATAAAGGCAATGGCCTCCGTGGCTGTTGAATACTGAAACTCTTGGAAGGACTTCTGAGATATATGTTGATTGATTTCTTTTTTTATTTTGTGATTTTTTAAATATAGTATAAAAATCCTTTTAAAAATTCCGTGTGCTTCTCTAGTTGTTTTTTTGGGTTTTTTTTATTGCTTGCTTCTGGGTAGATTCTAGTTTGGGTTGGGATTTCATGGTAATTCTCAAGTGCTTCAGTGATGATGCACTTATATTTAAAAAAAAAAAAAAAGAATCTAGAAAGTATTGGGACTTGGGTTTGTATCAAATTATCCTGCCTCCCTCCCTTCCTCCCTCCTTCCTCTCTCCTCCCCCCCCCTTTTAATAAAGCCTGCAAGTTACTAAACTGTAGCTTCATAAATTCTATTATGAAGTATCATCTTGGCAACTTGCCAAAGGTAAAAATGACTGCTTTCTCTAACAAATCTTAGTGACTCCAAGAAAAACTTCTTATAACCTGAACTAAGGTTGAAGAATAATAGTTCAGACCTACCATGACATGTTTGAATGAATCATTGTTATTAAGCTAAGTCAAACTGTAGAGTTCATGATGGTTTATGAAGTATGTAGGTATGAAAAGCAGGAGTTCAGTTTCTATTCATATTTAACTCCTGTAGGGGAAGAAGGGACCCAAGAGGGGTTGCTGCTTGTGTCCTACTCTAGGAGTTTATATACACTTGAGTCAACACTATTGGTCCAAATTTATGCTGTTCAGTGTTTGGGAAAGTACCCATGTTATTGGTACTTTTGAAAGTGGACTTATATTTAGGTCTGCCCCCACTTAACATTTTCCCACTGCTCCCAGGAAGTGGAAAGTTGAGGTTGTCAGATTGTGAATGCTTGGGGTTCCAAGCTTTGGCACTTTGTGGAGTAGGCTTCTGTAGCAGGCATCTGCACCAGCCTGCATCTGGATTGCCTTAGGGTGACAGGTTATCACCCCTGGCTCACCTCAGGCCCTCCATAGCCTCTGCTTGCCATCTGTGTTCCACTGTTCCACCACCATTTCTTAGTGGGGATTATTAGGCTGGCTGTGCAGCTAAACAGCCGGGGAGCCATGTCACTAGTAGGTACATTGCCCAACTATGTTTTGGAAATGGCAGTTTTTCACTGGAAAAGTTTACAATATTGTAAATTGTATGTAATTTCAAAATTTATAAAATTCAGCTTTGTCAGCTACGTAACTATACTGCCAACCAAATATAATTCTGGAATTATGGAAAATTGTGCCTTTGAAGTGCAGTTATCTGGTGGCTTAAAAGTTTAGCAGGACCACAAAAAAGGAAACAGACTAAAGTATTTAGTATTAAGGTTCATTGCCAGGGCAAGAAGTATTTCAAGAAAACACTCCTGCCTGTGCTTTGTACCTTGCACTCCCAGGTATTGTATGCAACTTTCTTGAAGGTGGCAACATAAGGACATGAGCCTGCATTGTCTCTTTGGGTTATTATGACATGAAAGGGTATTGCTACCCTTACGGGGAAAGAACTTGATGTTTCTTTACATCCGCAGACTTGTTTGGAGACATAAGGAATATTCTGACCCTTCTTTAAAAAGAATTTTCTCCTGTTTTTATTTAACAAATAAAAGCAACATTTTGTCTTCTGTGGTGTTATTTTACTGAATGAAATTGGACTAACTGGAATTTGTGATTAAAGTGCACATTATAAAATTTGGGTTAAAGAGTGAAAGAATTCTAGAACATTTTGTAAGACAGTAAGTAACCAAAAGCAGCCTTAGAATTTAGACAGTGTTACCTTGGAAATTAGGTATATGAATATTAATGTGTATACCCCTTTTGAGTTTACATTGAATATTATGCCTAGTACTCTAATGGGCTTGAGGTATAAGTTCCAAAATGCTTTTAATGCTTGCCTTTTTTTTTTTTTTTAATAACTATTTACATTAGGTAGCTTTCCCTGACGTGATCAACAACTGGAGAAATGCAGATGACTTCATACCACTTTGATTTATATTACAATGGCACAACTTAGTGAATATGTTTCTGCTCAGTCTCTTTAATTGCTCTTTTCTAGATTATCCATATCTGCATTCATCATTTGGCGTGCTAAATCTACAAGTTTGTGCTTGATAAATTTGAAATTACTTTTTAGTACTAACTAAAATCCAAATTAACTTCAATATAAATTTAAAGTTACTTAAGGTACCATATAGCAGTTAAGTTCAACATAACTTAAATTACATACATAACTTACATAACAGACATTCATCACTCTTGGTGGCCTGTCTGTGATATTTTAAAATTACTTCCTGTGTTTGGGGAATTTATTTCTCTCCCCCTAAGATAAAGACTATAAACATTTGCTTTCCATTCATTCTTGCAAGTTAGATTAGGTTGTGCACTTGAAATCTTTCTCTAGGCCCCTTGAATTACTGTTAAAGATCAGTACAACTGGCATCCAAAGGAATTTATTCACTTTTAAATTTCTAATAGTAAGCCGGGCGCGGTGGCTCAAGCCTGTAATCCCAGCACTTAGGGAGGCTGAGACAGGAGAATCGCGAGTTCAAAGCCAGCCTCAGCAACGGCGAGGTGCTAAGCAACTCAGTGAGACCCTGTCTCTACATAAAACACAAAATAGGGCTGGAGATGTGGCTCAGTGGTCGAGTACCCCTGATTTCAATCCCCAGTACCAAAAAATAAATAAGTAAATAAATTTCTAATAGTATTTGACACAGCTACTCCATTCTTAAGAACTGTGACCTCTGTACCTGTTGCCCCTTATTACCATTCACCCTTTTTCTAGGTGATTTTTATCTATCCTGACTTTGTTTCTTCTATGTGAATAACATCTTTTTAGAGGACTTCAGAACTATATCCAGCTACTTAGTGATTATCACCTGGTTGTCTCTTCACCTGAAATATATGTCCCAGACAACTCATGTTCCCTTTCAAAACCCTTTCTATTAAATACTCTAATTTGGAGAAAAGCATCTATTATTCAGTCATCTGAATTAGAAACCTAGGTATTTCCCTAGATGTCTACCTTTCCTTTTTATCCAATGCGATATGTAATTGAGACCTGTTGGTTCTGTTTCTTTTCCATCTTTCATACTAATCTAGTGTAGTTCCTTGATTTCAGACCCTCCTTATCTCTTGCCTAGAATGGGATAGTGGGCTTGAGCTGCTTTCTTTTCTTTAGGTCTTGCACTCTTCTAATCTGACAAACAATGCCTTGGGTGTTAAGAACTCCCCATATATAAAAATCTTCAGTTGCTCTCTATAGCCAATTCTATACTTTTGGGAGTTCTCACTACCCTTTGTGCTTATTCTTATCCCACCACACCACCTTGAGTTTTAGCAGGCAGAATCATTGACAATTATTTTTGCTCACCTTCCCTCTACCTAGAGAATTGTCCCTTTTCCCTGTTATTCCAGTTATCTTGTGCTTAGTGGATCGCTAGGCACTTTTGCAATGATATTGGTATCATAAGCCTTCTGAAAAAAAAAGTCCTCCACTCTATACTTCCCCCGCAGTGACTCGACGTTTTTAGCTGGATTGCTTCTGGTCTCTGCCTCCATGTTTCTAAATACATCTTGTAATCCTTCTGCCTCTTCCTAAGCAGATGTCTCAGAATAGTCTGTACTCAATCTCCACCTCCTTAATTTCCATTCAGCCTTCAACCCACTACAACTCAAGGAGTAAATGCAGAAAAAGATGGCATTGACTCAAGAAATAGGGAACCCTACCCAGGGGAGAGGAAAAGCAATTCCCAAGATGATAAAGGGAAATCAGTTTAATGGCTGTGCAAAGAACCCTTAATTCATTTGGGAGCAGAAAAATGAAGGACTCTTGGCTCCCCAGTGGGAAAGGTGGAGTAAATTACATGCTATGTCTCCATTCTAAGGAAAACATGTTTTTACAATAGTAAAAAGGTATACAACTGGCTTAGCTAAGAATAACATACCAAACTTCATAACACAGAACAGGTTTGTTTATTGATGTTGCTTTAAAAGTAACCTAAAACAACTTTTTTTTCTAAGTGCGAAAAGGGAAGGAGTATAGAAATATTTTATTGGAGGTACTGGGATTGAACTTTTTATTTTATTTTGAAACAGTCTGAAATTGCCAAGGCTGACCTCAAACTTGTAATCTTCCTACTTGAACCTCAGGGTTACTGAGATTACAGGTTTGCGCCATTGTTCCCAACTAGAGAAATATTTTATATGTAGAATGCCTTGAACAGATAAAGACAATATTGTTATGTTAGTGCCCCTTTGAAAGATACATGATCTGCTGATATTTTTAAATAGGGTTTTAGAATACCAGCAGCTTCCGGATTTGGTAACAGCTGGGTTTTTCTTTAGCAACCACCTTTTTTCCCCTTCCTTTGCATTCTGACGTAGTATTAAAAATACTTACTTCATTTCTGTTGTCCTCTTTTCCTGTTGTTTTTCTCCCACTCCTTAAGTCTCTAGCAGTGGATACATGAAGTTTTCAAAGTTTCTGAAAAGTTACCGTCTACCCATCAGTAGGTTTGGGTCTACAGTTTGCTAAAACCAGAACTTACATAAAGGGAGGAAATGCACTGATAAGAATATAGTTGCTAAGGGAATTTTGCTGATAATTCTGAGAAAAAATGGAAGGTATAAATAGAATCAAAGTCTTAAACTTTGGCAAAAAAAAAAAAAAAAAATGACACTTGCCAAGACATGCACTGCAGGAATTCACAATACTGTGGATCAAAATTGGGACTAAGAAACAATCACATGAATGTTGAATCATTTTAGAAGTAAACTGATTGCAACTCAGTGAACCTTCCTATATGATTATGTACATGGGCATTTTATGAAGATCCAGCTGCTTTAAATTGTTGCAAACTGAGTTTTACATAATTACTACAAAATTTGAGTTGAAAGGTAAGTTGAGGGTTATTGTTTTTAAAACTATTTTCAATTTTAATTTTGATCTTTTTAAAAATTATAAAATCAACTGAGTACTCGAAACCTTGTAGCATATTAGAACAGATCCCTGCCCCCACCAGTCCTCTTTCCCAAAAGAAAACACATTCAATTCATTTAACTTTTTATGGCATTTGTTTTCTTATTTGCTTATAATGCTATTTCTTAACGTATTGTCCTTAGGCATTTTTCTCATTTTCTGTTACTAAAAAGGAGGATTTAACTCTGTTTTTTTTTTTTTTTTTTTGGTACCAGGGATTGAACTCAGGGGTACTCGACCACTGAGCCACATCCCCAGCCCTATTTTTTGTGTTTTATGTAGAGACAGGGTCTCACTGAGTTGCTT
>PVHX01024413.1:0-24070 GCA_004024805.1 Geosciurus inauris
CAAGTTCAAAGACAGCTTCAGCAAGTTGGAAAGACCCTGAGCAACTTAATGAGACCGTGTCTTAAAATGAAATATCAAAAATTGCTGGTAATATGGCTCAGTGGTTAAGTGCCCTGGTTCAATTCATGTTACAATAAAAAAAAAAAAAACAGAGCTGAAACCTTTTCTAAGTATTGATACTGGTAGCTTGAAAGTAGAAGATTTTTGAAGATTTGGAGCTTGGTCTCCAAATCTCCATGCTAGTATTCTCAGCACATCACGTGATTTTTCAGTGTTGGCCAACTTTACACAGGACTGCTATCACCACCCTCATAGAATGCAGTTTCATGTATTGGAAACACTATGTGAACTCTCCCACTTCAGAACTGCATTGACTACAATTGTAAATTCAATTCGGCCCAGAATGTTCTGTTGCTGTGCTCCCACAGAAGAGCCAGAAGAAACCTCAGGCTATATCTCCTTCCCACACTAAATTGATCCAGGTATGCTTGGACATGTTTGCACAGCACCTTCTCCTTTGCATTTTGTTGGAACAGAGGTCACAAACCAAAAACATTTTCGCATAGCTATTTGGAATATGTATGGCTCACAGTTCTTGGACTGGGGAAAACTGGAGTCTGCCTGAAAAGACCCAGGCTGGTGGGAAAGACCTATAATTAACAGATGAGAAAAAAGATTTAAAGTAATTAAGAAAATATTGGGCTTCCAGGACCCATATTCCTGAACTTGGATGTCCCTAATTAAGCTACTTAACCTCTCTGACCTTAGTTTCTTCATCTGTAAAATGGGGATAATTAGATCTGGTTCAACTATTTTAATGGAACTCAGAGAGTTGCTTGAAAATGATAATATTATGTAAAGCCTCTATGATTATATCTGAATGTTTTGAATTATTTGCATCAAGTAAATCTAGTAAGAGGTATCACTACCTTTGTTCAAATAGATGTAGAAAAGTTATACTTGGAGTGATTAAAGAGAAATTGTGAGCTTCTTTAATGCTTAACTAATCCAAAATCCTTGTTTACTGGGTATCATATAGGTGAATAAGAATCACCAGAGAAGTGTTTAAAATATCTGGATGCTTTAGCTCTTAACTTGAATGGGGATGGAAGTATGAATTAGGAAGTACATCAGTATTTTCACCAACTAATCTAGAGGCTTGTCAATCAACCTAATTTAAAAACCACTGAACTAGTAGACTCACCAAGACAGTGAGATACATTAAAAATTACCTAGGCTCTGTCTCCCAAGGTAACAACTTCAAGTATTGACCTGGACCAAATTGCTTCTTTTTCTTGAAGCCTTCATTTCCCTTTCTAAAATAAAACTAACTCTTGAAGTTACTGTAGAGATTAAAAAGATGATGTAGGAAATATAACAATCATAGTTAATCACGTAGGAGGCTCTCAAAAATGTTATTTACTTCTCTGTTATTTGCTAGATGACATAGAGCCTGTTTAACTAGCTCTCTCTATAGGGTATCCAAAGCTCTGGGGTGAGTGAAGAGAGCTATATAGAAGGAGCTGCTTAGTAGCTGATGTGTGACATTTTAGTCATAAGAAGATAATTTAAAGTAAAACAGAGTTTATCACAAGGCTACAGAAGGGCTAACACAGAAAAAAAATATCTAAGAAGCTACAGAGACCTCAACTGGAATTCCTAAATGGACCTTCATTATTGTGATTCAGTTATTCTCTCTTTTTAGTTCCCTTATCAACTGGACCTCTCATAAATTCAGCTTCAACACAGTAAAAGAACATTTCCTGTACCAACTCAACATAGTGACTTTTAGTTCCAGGATCCAGTGGTATTTTTTTCCATGTGTCTTAGTTCAAATACGACTGCCAGAGAGAATTTTCTTTGTGTTCATCAGCTTTTCATTGCTGTGATCAAAATACATGAGAAGAACAAGTTAGTGGAGAAAAGAGTTATTTTGGGTTCATTTTTTTCAGAGGCTTAGTCCATGGTCAGCAATCTTCATCATTCTAGGCCCAAGGTGAGGCAGAACATCAAGTCAGAAAGGCAAAGGAGGAAAGCTGCTCAGGGTTTGTCATCTTGGGAAGAAGAAAGAGAGGAGAGGAAAGGAGCAGAGTAGAGCTAGGGACAAATATAAATCTGCAGGCATACCCTCAGTGACCTGCTTCCTTCAGCCACACTGCACCTGCCTATAGTTACTACCCAGTTAGTCCATTCAAATTATTAATCCATCAAATGGATTAATCCACTTGCTAGATTACAGTTTTCATAATCAAATAATTTTACCTCTGAACTTTTCTGTGTTAACACAGGAACTTTTGTGTTAGACTTCTTATTCAAACTGTACCAATATTTTGGCCCAACTCATTCTTTTTTTTAAATGACATTCTTTTTTTTAAAAAAAAAATTTTATTTGTAGATGGACACAATGACTTTATTTTATTTATTTATTTTTATATGGTGCTGAGGATCAAACCCAGTGCCTCACACATGCAAGGCAAGCACTCTACCACTGAGCTACAACCCCAGCCCCCAACTCATTCTTTTCTGAGTCATACACTCTATGACAGCTTAAATATTGGTTGGTTTTGAGTCAAATTCAGTCAGGGTGATGTCATTCTGTGAAAAACCTGACAGCCAACCTTTAGGAACTGCTTCTTTTGGAAGGAGATATAGTTAGACAAGGAACATAAGAATTGCACTCTGGAGTTGAACAAATGAACAGATATGGGAAGGGAATTGGCCATGCATTTGCACTGATTAGGAAATATTAAACATCTGTCTTTTAGGAAGTAATGTAGGTAACCATCATCTGGGAAGTTGCAAGGTTACATACTTCCTGAACATGGTGTAGTTAGTCATTGTTTGGCCTTTGGGTCTCAACCAGCAGCAGTAATGACAAGGACAAGGTCTACGTAATAGAATCTGACTTCCTGGCTTCACTGAATAATGGCTGACCAATCTTTAAAATTTTTCACCTCCATTATCTTCTTTGAGCTTCGAAACAGAATGTTGAGAAGGATGAATATTTCCCTTTACAGGTAAAGAAACTGAAGTAAGAAAAGGGTCCCACAGCTGAGAGAATCAAAATTGTTCTGTCTGCCTCTTTTTTCTTTTTTTGTTTTGTACCAAGGATTGAACTCAGGGGAACTCAACCACTGAACCACATCCCCAGCCCTATTTTGCATTTTATTTAGAGACAGGGTCTCACTGAGTTACTTAGCATCTCGCCATTGCTGAGGCTGGCTTTGAACTCGTGATCCTCCTGCCTCAGCTTCCCAAATTGCTGGGATTACAGGCATGCATCCCTGCATCTGGCTCTGTCTGCCTCTTGATTGATACTTCTCTACATTGTACACAAGCTTTGATTTTTCTCATTATAAAACCAAGAATTATGCCACTTCTCATGTTACAGGTAGAGAAACTTGGGCATAAGAAAATACCTGGACTGGGTCTGTATTGATGAATTGAGGCAGACAATTAAGTACATTTTTGGGGGAGGAAAAATCAGATGAAGTGTTCAATTTTATTAATTTTATCCTATTATGCACAAAAATCTCCTGGAGAATTTGTTAAACACATATAGCTGAGGCCTCCCTACTCCCATACATTGTGATTCACTAGATCTGGGATGGAAGCTTGGAATTTGAATTTTTAATAAATCCCTGGATAATGCTCATGCTATTGGTCCAGGAAGACACAACTTGAGGAACCACTGTTATAAATAAAGTGTTGGTTTAAATAAATGGCTTTTGGTATCAAATTTTTAGGCACCGTACTCTAGCATAAAGTAATAAAAGTAATATTTATATTTGAAGCCCCAGGTAGTCTCTGTGAAACATTCTCATCTCCACCATTAGTTCTAGCATAGACAGTGATGTGTACATAGACCTTGGAGTCAGGCCGATGAGATAAAGCTTCCTAGCCATGTGACCTCAAGAAAGTCATATGACATCTGCCGACTTTAGTTTCCTCATTTCTTTTATTTATTTATTTATTTATTTTTATTTTGTCTAATTAGTTAAACATGATAGTAGAATGCACTTTGATACATCATATATAGATAGAACATAGTTTCTCATTTGTCTTCTTGCATATGATGTAGAATCTTACCAGTCGTATAGTTATGTATGCACATAGGGTAATAATATCTAATTCATTCTACTATCTTTCATACCCCCATACCCCCTCCCTTTGCTCCCTTCTACCTAATCTAAGGTAATTATATTTTTTCCTAGCCCCGCATTGTGAATTAGTATCCACATATTAGAGAAAAAAATCGGCCTTTAATTTTTTGGGATTGGCTTATTTCGTTTACCATAATATTTCCAACTCCATCCATAATTTAATTCTTTCTAAAGGCTGAGTAATATTTCATTATATATGTAATGGAATATTATACATATATATCATAACATTTATAATTATATATATGTAATTTTCCAACTGCATATTGAGTCATGGAAGTGTTCACACAAGAAAAATTGGCATATATATACATGCCACATTTTCTTTATCCATTCATCTGTTGAAGAGCACCTAGGTTGGTTCTATAGTTTTCTCATTTCTAAATGAGAGTGACAGAGCAGCTTCACAGAGCTTGTGTGAAAATCATGTAAACAAATGCCTACAAAAGCCCTTTGAAGACTTGCCGATTTATATCAGTTGCAAGAGTTTCAAATAAAGTAGTAAAGTTCTTCGGGAATTCTTATTCTTGACATTTTAAACCTCCCTAGAAGCCTAGTCTTTTGCCGTGAAAATAGGCATAGGCAGAGAGATCTGCAAGTATCTGTGGGGGTGTCAAGTGGATTCTGCAGGTGTTATTCAGCCCCATTGACATAGACTAAAATTCAGTTCTGTATGTTCTTAGCTCTGGATAATTTCAACCAGTCTTCTCTAATTTTCAGAGCCTAAGAAATGTAAATGGCCCTGTGGTTCCCACCACCCTTTCCTCATCTTTAGAAGATTGGGTCTTTGAGGAAACTGGAACATTCTTAAGAGGTAGAAAAATGAGAATAGTTTACAACTGTGGCAAATTGTTATATGTTAGAGTAGAAAGGCTGCCAAAGTGGGACTCAACAAAGATGAGTCCTATAACATGTTCTGAAAGTGACTTATTGTGTGGGCTTGTATAAATCCCTCTTGCTCCTCATGCCTCCATATTTTGTTTATATGATCAGATTCAGTGGTCTTGAAGGGCCCTTGGAAATCTGAATTCCAGGGTCAACAAGACAGCATACTTGTTCCTATAGTTGGCTCTATGCCTGGACTCACTATGCAACATTGGGATATTCCTTCTCATCTCTAAGAACAAGAGGCTGTTTCTCTTTGTCTTCACATCTACCTATCCCCACCTACCATACCCATGATTGCAGTCCTTACCTCTTATCCCAAATTTGCCCAAATGGGCCTGGCCTTTTTTGCATATTGACACTTTTTCCAGAAGAACCTAGAACATGAACATGGCTTGGCTTGGTCTCAGGAAAACAATGTGCTTGTAATTATTGCAAGAGTTCTCCAACTTTAGTGGACTTCAGAATCAATTGAAAGGCCTGTTAAAACATATGCCCAGGCCCTGCACCCAGAGTTTCTACATAAATGTAGGATGGAACTAAGAATTTATATTTCTTGAAAGTTTCCAGGTGGGGCTGACATTGCTCTTGGGATCATAATTTTAAAACCATTGTGTTAGAGCAACTGAGGTTCTTTGATGCCAGCTGTAGATTTAACTTCGACCCAGTAACTAGGACAAATTCTGACCTAAACTTTGTAGCAGCACTTTCTTGACCTTTCACTATGAGACCATTTATCAGTTCTGACCTAGGCTCTGCTTTAGATCTCTGTATCCTATTTGCATGGTTTAAAAGCTGCTTAGAATTTCTTGACTTACTTTATTGTGTGCTAGAGTGAGCAAACACTGGCTGAGGAGAACTAACTGTGCAATTTTCTTCCCACCTGCATATTTGGTCATGGAAATGTTCACACAAGAAAAATTGGCAAATCCTACAAATCAGAGCTGTTTCATCCCCTCAGAGCAGATTGTTAAGTGGTGCATATTTTATTGGCACAATTGCCAACAGAGTTCCTGTATTGTAACTCATATGTCTGTCAGACTGAACCTACTTTGGCCCACACTATAGTTGAAGAATTTCTGTGGGGTATTATATCAGGTTCTAACTCTTCTCAACCTTAATGATACAGCTTTAAGATATAAATATCAAGGGAGAACATCCAGGTCCCAACTGCCCCTGGGCTCATGGTATTATAGTTTTTTCCCCCAGGTTTTAGCACAGAGCTAGATACAAAAGAGATAATCTATATGAAGGCAATTAACATATCTTGTATAAAGTGGTAAGCAATTTCTTATCTATTGTCCCTTTTATTTTATTGACTTATTATTTCAGTTCTTTCAGGTAAGCTTTACTGTACAGAAAAGACAACTGAAGCTCAGAAAAGTTAAATAAATTGCCTAAGGCCACACAACTATTAAGTAGCAAATGTGGATTCACACTCAAATATTCACACCCAAATCACCCAAATATGTGTGATTTCCAGAGCAAGAACTCTTAACAGTTAGCAAACATCTA
Organism: Geosciurus inauris; assembly: GCA_004024805.1. Lineage (NCBI taxonomy): Eukaryota > Metazoa > Chordata > Mammalia > Rodentia > Sciuridae > Geosciurus > Geosciurus inauris. The sequence goes on from PVHX01024413.1 coordinate 6,564, forward strand.
CTGAGCACTTAAGAAAGAACTTCCTGCCTAAAACCATGAGACTGTGCCACAAACTCTTAAAATTCTAGAAGAATTGAAGTGTCTTTTATGTGAGGACTAGATAATAAATTAGGTTTCCACTGATATTGTTCTGTGGGCTCCTGTTGCAAACAAGTAAATGGAATGGAAATTACAGAGAAGTGTGGCGGTGCCTTCATTTCTTGGAGATACTAGGAATGGGCTAGATACTTATTTTCCTCTACTAGGTTTGTGATACTCAGCCTGGGGTAAACCATTTCCACGGTATTGTGGTGGAAACTAAAGACTTAGAATCACAAAAGACTTAATAAAGAGTTATGATGAAACCACAAGAAGTGTAGATTTTTGCCACTGAGGCCCAAACCAAATGCTTAAGGCTAAAGAGTTCAGGCATGCTTTTTAAAAATCCAGTTGTTCATCACTGGTATATAAGACAGCAATTGACTTTGGTATATTAACTTCATATCTTCAAACTATGTTTTAATTGTTTATTGATCACAGGATTATTATTTTTTGATTGATTCTTTGGGATTTTCTATATATACAACCATGCCATTGGACAACAAAAATAGTTTTATTTCTTCCTTCCCAATCTGCATAAACTTTTTTCCCTTTTTTTGTTTTATTGCAATAGTTAAAACTTACAGAAAATGCTGAATCCATGTGGTGATATGGGATATCCTTGATTTGTTCCTAGTCTTAGCATGAAAGTAACTAGTTTCCTATCATTTACTATGCTATCATTTATAGAGGTTTTTAAAAATTTTCTTTTTCTTTTTCTTTTTGTAGCTGCTGTTCATCACAGTGTAGAAATTATCCTGCATTCTTAGATTGCTGAAAGATGTTATGAATGGGGGATGGATTTTGTTAAATGTTTATCCACATCAATTGGTGTGGTCATATGATTTTTCTTCTTTAGTCTGTTGATGTGATGGATCACCAAAATTGATTTCAAATTTTGAAACTGTCTTGCATAATATGATAAATCGCACTTACTCATGGTGTACAATTAATTCTATGCATGGCTGGATTCAATATGCTACTATTTTTAAGGATCTTTGTGCCTATGTTAGGAAAAACATTGGTCTTTAATTTTCTTTCTTGTAGTATCTTTGATTTTTGTATTAGGACAATGCCAGTCTCATAGAATGTGTTAGGACATATTCCCTCAGCTTCTGTCTGGAATATATTCTGTAGAGAATTTCTATATTATTTACTCAAATATTTGGTAGACTTCACCAGTGAGCTCTTACTTGATGACTTCTCTTTTGAAAATTTATTAATTATCAATCCAATTAATGTACTACATATAGACCTGCACATATCATCTATTTCTCCTTGAGTGTGTTTGGATAGATTGTATCCTTCAAGAAATTTTTCTGTTTCACTTAGGTTACTAAATTTGTGAACTTAGAGTTGTTCCTAATATTTACTCATTTTGCTTTCATTGTCCATGGGATCACTAGGGAGTCATTATTTTCATTTTCATATTAATACTTTTTATCTTTTCTCTTTTTTATTAATCTGCCTAGAAATTCATAAGTTTTATTGGTTTTTTTCCAAATAAGTAGCTTTTAATTTCCTTGATTTTTCTCTATCAAGTTCTGAATTTTGATTTCTGTAATTTTGCTTTATTTTTTATAATTCATTTTCTTCTACTTTCTTTGAATTTAATTTGCTCACTCTTTTCTAGTTTACTGACATGGAAGATTAGATTTTTTATTTTAGATATTTCTCCTTTTTATTGTGTTCAAAATATTTTTAACTTTATCTTAAGACTTCTTATTTGATCCATGTGTTATTTATCAATATGCTCTCAAATAGTATTTTGGAGTGTTCTAACTTTCTATTATTGATTTCTAGATTAATTACATTGTGGTCTTAGAAAACATTTTGTGAAATCTGTAGCTAAATTTGTTAAGGTTTAGTTCATTGATGGTACATAAGACAGTAGTTGACTTCTGTTCTCTCTCCTCTTTTATTACAAAACTTATATTTCTTTTTTTATGTCTTTTAGTAATTGTTCTAAAGTTTTCACTATCCATTTACAATTTAGTCTAATTAACTTTCTAATAACACTGTACTGCTTCACAGGTAGTGAAGTTTCCTTATAACAAAGTATTTCCAACTCTTTCACTCACAGCCCCTTGTCACTTATTTTATTTATCTAGTAGATATCATCAACTAACACATTGTACTTTTTTGCATGAATTGTTATCTGTTAGATTAAATCAGAATAGAAAATGAAAATATTTTATTTTATCCTTATTTATTCCTTCTTGAAAGTTCTTTCTTTCTGTAGTAGATAAAAGTTTCTATGATTTTCCTTGTCTCTTTATTTTATTTTTTTTAGTTGTAGATGGACACAATATCTTTATTTATTTATTTTTATGTGGTGCTGAGGATCGAACCCAGTGCCTCACGCATGCAAGGCAAGCGCTTTACCACTGAGCCACAATCCCACCCCTCCTTGTCTCTTAAGATCTACTGTTATCATTTCTTTCAATGAGTCTATTGAAAATAAATTTACTCAAATTTTATCTTAGAAAGTTTTCATTTCTTTCACCTTTGAAGGATAATTTTGTTGGATTTAGAATTAAGGTTGGTGTTTTTTCTCTCTTTCATGAGTTCAAATGTTTTGTCCCAGTTTTTTGCTTATATGGTTTCTATGAGAAATCTGATGCAATTCTTCATATTGTTTCTCCATAGGTAAGAGGCTTTTAACCTATATGGGTTCTTTGAGGACTTTAATTTTCTGAAAGTTGAATGTGCTGTCATGATATAGGTCTTTTTGTTTATTTATCATACTTGTTACTCTCCAAGATTCCTGGATATGTAAAATTTTTTACCAGTCATTACTTATGGAAAATTTTCAGACTTTATTACTCCAAACATTTCCTCTGGTCCATTCCCTCTTTCTTCTTCTAGTATTCCCATTATATGTGTTGATAACTTTAGTAATTGTCATGTAGGCCTTTGTTATTCTTTTATATAATTTTAATAGTTTTCTATTTCCACTTCAGTTTTGGAATTTTTTTTTTTTTTGGTACTGGGGATTGAACTCAGGGGTACTCAACCACTGAGCCACATCCCTAGACCTATTTTGTGTTTTATGTAGAGACAGGGTATCACTGACTTGCTTAGTGCCTTGCCGTTGCTGAGGCTGGCTTTGAACTCACGATTCTTCTGTCTCAGCCTCCCAAAGTGCTGAGATTACAGGCTTGCGCCACCACGCCTGGCTTTGGAAGTTTTTAATAATATATATCAAGCTCATAATTCTTTCCTCATTTGTTTCTAATCTATTAATGAGCCTACCATAATCATTCTTCATTTCCCTTAGCAGTGTTTTTGATTACTAGCATTTTCTTTTAAATTTCTGTCAAATTCTATCTCACTGCTTATGTAACCTGTCTGTTCTTACATGTTTTTATTGTTTTTAATAGAGATTTTAGCATTAAATTCCAAGTTTGATAATTACATCATCTGTTTCATATCTGATATTTGTTCTAATGAATATACTTTTTCTTCAAACTGTGTAATAAAAAATAATATTCCTTGCAATATTTGAAGGCTGTACATGACATGTACTAAGTAAACGATGCTAAGACAAGTAGCATCATTACATTATACTCCATGTATGTATAATATGTAAAAATAAACTTTACTGTCATATATATGTAAAAAACAACAAATAAAAAATGTAAGATGCTATGTTTATCTAGCTAAGAAGTTTGGCTGTGTTATTGATCACACAATTTGAAAATTTTCTTTGGTCTCCTTTTTTTCTTTTTTCTTTTGATCTCCCCTGTTGTCTTTGTGTATCTCTGGGGACTCTTTGTTAAATTATATAAGAGACATGTAGATCTCATTCTTTCTGTTTTAATACCTGTTATTATACAAGAGCTTTATCAATGTGGCAGAAACATGTGGGAGAAGAGAACAAATTCAATATTTGTATAAGAATATTTCAGCCTTTCAGTGAACTTGTTCCCCTAAGATGTGACTTTCATGAGTCTTCTCAGTCTCCTCTCCCCTTAGGCAAGGCAAGGAGATTGAATGGATCTAGAGTTAGGTATTTCCCTTCCCTTATATGAAAGACTAGAGAAGGATAGAGTAGGGCACTTCTCATTCATCCATATAGAAGCCTAGAGCATGCTGGACTTGGGCATTTCCTTAATTCAGTTAGTCCCTGATAAAATCATTTCCCTTTAAGGACGGCAGGCTCAAATGAACAAAATGCTCTGAGTTTTATTTTTTTCTTTTCAAAATGACTTTTTCCTTCCTCTTGCTAGAAGCATAAGGGTATTTTCTTCACTGTGAGGATCTAGTAGGGTTACTGGAGGTAGAATTCCAGAAAGTTTAGGGGCCTATGAAGACTGCCTCCTTCTGTAGTTTTTAACTTTCTAGTTCATCCTTATGAGATTCCAAGTATTAGGGTTTACTAGTTAAGTGTTGGTTCTTATAAATATTTTTCCTCTTGAGCTTCTGCTCCGGTAAGCTGTGATTATATATTCCTCTCTGTCTCTCAAATTTTGGATATAGAAGTCTCTCCCTGACTTCAATTTTGTCATGGATAGAAAGAAGTGCTTTTTCAGATTGTAAAAAATGTTTGAAGATGGGTTTATAACTCTCAAGCTCCTAATTTGTTCAATTGGAAACCAGAATTCAGCTAAATCTCTATGAAAATTTCTAGGTGATCAGGTGCAGAAAGTGAGTTTGGCTCCCTCCAAAGCCATAGGAATCTCAAACTTCATCAATAGAAATGAAGAAGATAGATAGAGAAGGTCTCTGCACTAGTCAAACTTCCTTGGAGGCCTATGCTCAGCTAAAGAGCCATGCTGTCAACTTTAAAGATGAAAATAGAAAATGGGAGGATATACAAAAGAAAGTGAACAGACTGGGGAAAGATCTTGGACTTAAGTTCTATAAAATTGGTTAAAATATAAGGTTTCTTTGATTTACTCAAAGAAGACTTGAGGGCAATATGGTTGTTGTTATCAGCCTTCTGAAGGGTACTCTATTGCAAAGGGAGTATATGGGATCCATGTAAGCCCTGTAGATATAATGGGTACCTTTTAGCGGAAGGCACACTAGTATTTTCAATCAATATGAAGGCCAAAAATAAACTTTAGAACTCCCACAGCCACACATGGAAGGAATGAACTACCTTAGGTGGAATGATCTACCATCACTGGCGATATCCACAGAAAGGCAGAATTCTTTTTCATCAAGATTTAAACTTCAAATGGACTTGGAGAGGTTGGGCTTGATTACCTAGTCTTTTCTAGCCCTAAGTTCCTGTGATACTAGTGGAAAGAGAATTTGGTGAGTAGGGGGAAGGGGTAAAAAGAACAAGTATGACTTTAGTTACAACATTGCTTTTTCCTGGCTGAATTACTTTTTCCTTGCTGGTCCATAGCCTGTTGTTCAGCAAATAAGGTTACTAGAACAGATATTCTTAGAGGAGCCCCTCCATATCTTTAGGCCTGAAAGTCATTGATTATATCAAGGAAGTTTGGAAGTGGTCTAGAAACCACAGAAATCAGCATATTGCCAGAGGTTATTAAGAGACAAGTCTCAGTTTCAGCTTTCTCAAGTTGGCTATGAACAACTGTGTGACTTGAATGCCTAACCAAGTGAGGATATCTAGTCAGTGTCTATGGGATAACCTCAGCAACCAACTCCTCACCTATTCTCCCTAAATCCTAAACCTCTCACCCTATAGGCTTATGCCTAATACTTTTCTGGAATCCTTGCTCCTAATTCTGACCCAAATTATCTACTTTCTTGCCCCTAACCTAATATGGGTCATGGGTCAACCTGGATTGTATTCTTGGAAGCCCCAGACTCCCTGTTTCTTCTAAACAGAAAATACTGGAAGCAAAATAGTGGAAAAGAAGTAAGTCTTGAGGAGAGACAAAGAGAGAAGTTTTTTTCATTTAGTATGAAATTTTGTGAGACTCCTTTCTAGATTTCATTATGTCCACCTAGAATATGAAAAATTAGTCAATAGTCTTTAAACTATTTTAGCAAACTTATTGTTTATTTTGGAAAGAAATCTTACATAGGATCTTACTATGTCATCATACAAGTGGAATATTATTAGTTTAAATGCATTTATTAGCTCGTTGATTAATTTATTCAACAAATATGTATTGAGCACATACTGTGCATGAGACATTGTTCTAAGTATTGTTCATATAGTGATAAAAAGGACAGAGAAGAATTCTATGCCCTTCGGCTCAATTCATAAGAGCTAAGCTATGGAACCAACCTAGGTGCCCATCAACGGATGGATAAAGAAAATATGGTAGATATACACAATGGAATATTACTCAGCCATAAAGAAGAATGAAATTATGTCATTTGCCAGTAAATGGATGGAATTGAAGACTAGCATACTAAGAGAAATAAGCCAGTGCCAAAAACCAAAGGCCAAATATTCTCTCTGATGTGTGTATGCTAACTCACAATAAATAGTCAGAGGGAAGAATAGAAGATTACTGGATTAGACAAAGGAGGATGAAGAAAACGGAGGAGGTTGGGCATAGGAAAGCTAGTAGAATGAGTCTTACATAACTTTCCTATGTTCATATATGAATACACAACCAATGTAACTCCATATCACCTATAATCACAAAATGAGAAGTTATACCCTATGTAAGTATAAGTCAAAATATGTTCTATTGTCATGTATAACTAAAATAGCAAATAATAAATTAAACAACAGAAATAGAATAACCATAAAAAAGAATTCTGTGCCCTTATGGAAATTGCACTCAAATAAGGAGAAATAGTAAAATAAATAATATTTAAACTGAGGATAAATATTATGGAAAAACATCAAAAGTGAAGGAGAATGCAATGTTCTTGAAGAATGCTACAATTTTTATAAAAGGTGATCACAGAATTCCTGAGGGGAGAATTTTTAGCAAAACATTGAAAGAGTTAAGAATTCATATTTCTCATGGAATATTATTCCAGGAAAAAAAAACAGTGAGTGCAAGAGGCCTTGAGGCAAGAACCTGTGTCTTCCCTTCCAGGAACATCAAGGAAGCAACTGTGGTTGGGGTAAGAAGGAGAGTGATTTGAGAGGAGTTCAGAGAGGTCATGGATAGGGGCATATTTGTAAGTCATGGTAAAGATTTTGCCTTTTGCTCTGAGTAAGATGGGAAGCCTTTGCAAGGTTTCAAACAGAGAACTGATATGATCTGACACATTTGAAAGGGATTACATTTCAAAGAATGTAATCTACTTATTATAAAGTCAAAGTGAACAATTAAGCCATTTTGACAAAGCATAAACATTTTAAAATAGGATTAATGGTAATATGTTCAGTATCCAATTTTGATTGCACAATTGTGTGAAAGATTTTATAAACACTGATAAGTAGTGGATAACTTGTTTATTAGAATGTGATATGAGCAGACATGTGCAGGCCTGAATTCAAAAAGAGCTATGTGTAAAGTTTCAAACTTCTGAATCAACAACATAATCATAAGAAGTCTTAAATGTGTAGAGAATATTGGCTTATTATGAGGTCTCCTTGGAGGTGAGTTTACCCAGCAGCCCATGTTCATGAGTTAGTAGAGAATATTGGCTTATTATGAGGTCTCCTTGGAGGTGAGTTTACCCAGCAGCCCATGTTCATGAGTTAGTATATCAAATGTATTAAGTTTGAGCACATTTTGAGTTTCCTTTTTCCATCAAATATTTAGATTATATTTTAAAATTGTAATCAGACTTTAAAAACTATAGGACTAGATCATTCCTACATGCTGATTAAGTTCTAGATTCATATTCTGAGTCCCATTATCAGTTTGAACCTTGGTTTCCTCATTTATTAAGGGGAAACTATTTGAAGGTGATGGATTTGTTTATTATCTTGATTGTGGTGTTAGTCTCACAGGTGTATGCATATGTTCAAAATCATCAAATTATATACTTTAAATATGTGTAGCTTTCATATGTCAACTATTTATAAATAAAATGGTTTAAAAGCAAATAAATAAATTATAAAATTATGGTAACATGTTATAGTATCTATCATGTAGTAGTTGTATAGGAAACATTAGTATACTGTTTCCTTTTTCTGATTTTTTTTTTATCCTGGAAGTATTCAAGGTCTGTCTTTCCACTAATTTTGAACGATGGAAAGAAATCAGCACTGAAAGGTATGAACATTATATCTTTTGACAAAAAAAATAATCTAACTTTCGTATCTGGAAAACATTCTCAATTCCTGCAACACCTACAGTAAAAGCAGCTTTGCTTTGTCCAAAAGTGAAATCTATAATTGAGAACTAAGACTGTTATACCTTTTGATTGGCCTGAACTTTGAAATTTGGGGCTTCATCAAACCAGATTGTTAGGGAAGAATTTAATTGTCCAACCTGCATAAGTAGAGTAACACAAGTAGGATTGGAATTAAGACTGGTAAATCTGTTCACAATTCATTCTTCACTATGTGATTTTTTGTCTCCTTCCATAAGGAATTCTCTTATGTCATTCCAATAACTCAATAGCCTTGGAAGACAGTAAGGGAAAATCTAGTAATAAACTTCTAAACGAGGGCTGGTAATCACCACCCTAGACGATCATATAATTATATCAATAGAAATTGAGTTGGCAAGGCTTTTGAGATAATCATATGATATATACAGAGACCGAGTAAAAGAGAAAAAAAACTTGCTACAAAGTATATGCCATTTAGTGGCAAGAACTAAAACTTCATTGCTTATTTCTTTTGTGCTCTTGTGTGTATGTATGTATGTATGTCTCCTAATTTCTTTGCCTTCCTCTTTCTAACACCATTCACTCATCTACCCATCCATCTGTCCACCCACCAATTCATCCATCGATCCACTCAATAAACATTTATTTAGTGTTCATGCTGCAGAAGACACAGAACAAGAAGACAGTGATACTTGTGTTCAAGGGCCTTTAGATCTAGTGACTGGTTGAGTCAGTTTGTGTGGTACAAACACAGGCTGATAATTGTCCAGTCTCCATTTCCTGCTCTCCTCATTCCATATAGGTTCAGACTATGGTGAATGGCAAAAAAAAGTTAAAGAAATTTGACTTTGTCATATTCAGGATCTAGTAGTGCTATAAGAGAGATCTTGAGCACTTTGTTGGCTGGTGGCCTACTAGAGCATTCGTATAGTTCCCAGAAGCCCTTATTATTTGAAGAGTACTTGACATGTGGTTTCAGAATCTAGCATTTCTGACTTCCGAAATATGTTATTCTTTTTGGGCTGCTTATTTCCTGGCCACTAAAGATCTCTTGCCCAGAATCATAACAATATTAAACTAGTAGTGGCTTGAGAGTTTCATCTGGTGACTTGATCTCCAGGCATCGGGAACCAGACCTCTAATCCCTAGAGTGAGGCAGGATCAAAGAAAGGACATTCAAGGAGTCACTAAATCTTCTGGTTTTCTTGCAGAGACTGTGTTCAAAATCTTCTGTTGCTAACTGGTTTGTGGAAGAGAGAGGCATGAGCCAAATATACACTACTGGCCCCATAAGATTTTCATTGAAAATCTCAGGAGTTTTCTCAATAACAATTCTGGTCTTGTTCTTAGTGAGAACATTACTGCTAGTATGCATGATGAAGGTATGGATGCGGTTACATTTGGTTTTCCTTTCCTGTGTGCTCATCCAGAAAATGCTGCTTACAAACCTCCTCAGGGCAAATTAAGGAGCTGCCAGTGTTCACCAAGCTGTACAAGTAGCTACTCTACTCCCTCTGTGAAGGGATCAAAGAGAAATGCTTATTAACATGTTATATTCAAAGAAATTTATTACCATTAAATCATTTAATCCCCCCCCCAAAAAAACACCTGCAATGAAGATATTATTTTAATTATCAATTGACTGGTGAAAATCAAAGATAAACTTCCCAAAGTTATACATGCAGAAAGTGGTAGAATCAGGATTTGAAACCAAATCTGTCTGGCACCAGTATTCACTGAATATCCCTAGGCTCTTTCTTACTTTTTATATCACATTGGCTAGGTAAATATAGATCTGTGACTCTGGGGATTATTGCCAAGTGAGGAAACAATGGGATGTGGATTGTAATCTTTGCCAGATGGAGACGAATGGCAGTGATCATGCATGTACTCATCTCCTTCTCCACTCTGTCCCATCACCTTGTTCACACAATGACTTACTGAGTGCCATCTGAGGTTGCTGATATAACTGCTCAGCAAGGCCAGAAGAGAACCAAATAATATAATTTTGTTATCTTAGAGCCTGAACAGATTGTTTAAATTCTCATATTACAGAAGTGGAAAATACAGCAGAGATAGAAAGGATTTTATCAATATAAATTTGGCTGGTTGGTAGAATCACAGTTTTTCTGATTCTTATTTAATACCCTTTTTATTATATAAAGGCTAGTTCAGGACAAATTGGCACTAGATCCCAGGTCTCCACATTTCTGTATCAAAGTGATTATGACTGAACTGCAATAGACCTCTTGCTTCTAGATTTTGTATTCTGTGAATATCCATGAGTACAGGCAATTTAATAATAAGATGAATTAGATACATCTTCATGAGCACATTTAGAAGGTCAGCTTACCCCTTTGCTCCTACCCTCCTCTACCTTAATATAGTTTTTGAATTTCCAACATCAGGGTGTCATTTAAAAAAAAGAATATTATGATATCCCTCATGAAAAGGCAAGAAACAGTCTAATTTCCCTTTACTCATTAATAGATAAGCAGATTATCTTGTATGGCATCTGCATAAGGATGAAGGGAATAAAGAAAGGAAGAGTAGGAGTAATTTACAAACTCATCTTAAAAAGAGCACATTAGGGGTCTCATTTGGATTAAGACTTTCTGAATCTCCTTGGAAATAAATTGTTGAGAAGGTGGAGGAATCCTGGAACACTGATATTAAGATTTTGTGAAAAAGTCAGGGTAAGAGCTTGCTACCAAGGTCTGCATCAAGTACAGTATTTTATTCTTTCTATATTATTATAAATAAATTTGTTGCCTTTAACTTCATTTTTCTGCTATTCATTGTTATATATAGAAATAGAGTCGATTATTGTACATGGATCTTGTATCCTGAAATATTGCTGAATTCATTTACTACTTCTGTATTAGCTTTTTCATTGCGGTGACTTAAAGGACCCAGTGAGCACAATTATAGAAGAGGATATGTTTATTTGAGGGCTCACGGTTTCAGAAGTCTTAGTTCATAGGAGGCTGGCTCCGTTTCTCCGGGCTCAAAATGATGCTGAACATCATGGAGGAGTGTGTTGGAAAGGGAAGCAGCTCACATCATGGTGATCAAGAAGCAGAGAAATTCTACTCTCCAGATATAAATATATACCCAAAGCCATGCCCTAATTCCCACCTCCTCCAGCTACACCCTACCACTTCAGATACCAGTTAATCTCTATCAAGGCATTAATTCACTGATTGGGTTAAGACTCTCACAACCCAATAATTTTTCCTTTAAACCATGTTGCATTATCTCGCACATGAGATTTTGGGGGACACTTCACATCCAAACCATAACAACTTCTAATAGCTTTTTGTGGATTCCTTAGGAATCTCAACATACAATGTCATTTAATTTGGGCATAAAGATGGTTTTACATATTCCTTTCCAATTTTTATGCTTTTAAAATTTCCCCTACCTAAGAATCTCCACTGTAATGTTTAATACAAGTGGCTTACACTGGATTTCCTTATCATTTTACTTATATTGGGGATTTTAGTCTTTCATTATTAAGTGTGCTGTTAACTGTGTTTTTTCATTTATACTGTTAATCATTAATTTTCCTTCATGGTTTCACAACATGATATGAAACATGACTATGTATACCTGTTTTTGGTAATTTATCAAGGTAGAATTATAGGGTCTAATAAGATATCCAATTTGAAGATATTTAGTATGTATTACTAAACTCTGATCAGGATGGGGAATCCATTTATCCTTTCTCCAGTAGTGGAATCTTCACTAGGTATTGGTAATAGTCCCACAAATGGGTAGACACATATGAAACACCAGGCCTGGCATGGGATCTGCCATGCACATGCCCTTGAAGTAGTCATTTAAACAAGGGCATTTTAGAAATAGATTCTTCCAGCAATTCTCACTCTGAAGAATAACAGATCTGAATACTTAATTGGTAAAAGAAAAACCCTTAGGGAAGTCTTCTTGCCTGATGGGTTTGTTGGGAGAATGAGTAGACTCTCATGCATTATTTATAGGCCCTTCAGCCAGGAAGACTTTGGCTTGATGTTGAGAATAATTAGTTTAATGTGGAGCTTCATAAAAAGAGAAGCTAAAAGTTCTTTTTCTTGGGGTTAGGAAATGCATTGTCTCATTTTCCTTGCTGTTTGACCTTGTGCAAATCATTTCATTTTCCTGAGTCTTAATTTATTAATCTGTCAAATATAGTGGTGATCATGGTGGCGGCAATGGTAGTGGGGTAATCATCATTATTGCTCAGGTTTTGAGGCTCAACTGAGTGCATAAATGTTGAGAATTCTTTGGGAATTATGAGTAGGTTTAAATATTGTTGTGACTCCACAAAAATACTCCTGTATGAAGTAGTTTGCTGTTAGGCCTTGACAGTTCTTTTACTTTCCTTCATGCTTTATTGCCAACATTTAACCAAGTTCTGTTAGATATATCTCCAAAATATATTCTCCATATATCTACTTGCCTCTTTCCCCACCCTGGAACCTTAATCCAGACCACCATCATCTTCTGCTTTGTTCTCCCTGCTAATAATTCTCTTCCTCTCTTCATTGCTAGCCCAAAGTAAGCTTTTTAAGTCAAGCTATAAAATATTACTTTCCTGCATAAAATTTTCCTCTGTTATCATTTAATTCTTATAATACAGAACAAATTCCCTACTTTGCATACAATCCTATGGCTTCCATCATCATCTCATATATCTCCTTGGTTATTTGCTGCATAAACTCTACCCCCAGCCCCAATATAATTTACCAGTTTCTCTAATGCACTTTGCTCTTCAATACAGGAACCTACCATGTGTGTTATCTGTCTGGGTTGTGCTTTCTTTCTCTATTCACATTGTTAACTATTTAAAATTTTATCTTGGTCATTACATATCCCCTTTCTTTATCACTCTCACAAAATAAAAATAAACTCTATATTATATGTCTCGTATCATAACGAATCTAGCCTTTTTAGAACTTGTATCCTAAAAGTTACTTCTGGTTCTATACTTCACAAATTAAAATTATGCAACTAAAATACACAATAACCAAAATTTAAAACCTGATAGGCTCAATACTAGAATGAACCGCACAGCGGAAAGATCAGTCAACTTAAATATAAACTGTGATAAATTACTCAATTTGTAAAATTGAGAAAAAAAACAGACTTGAATCATGAGCAGAACCTTAGAAACTTTGGGACCATATTGAAAGATATAACATTTGTGCCATCAGAGTCCCAAAATAAGAGGAAAAGTAAGATGAAGTTAAAAAGTATTTGAAGAAATCATGGCTGAAAAATTGCCAATTTTGCACACTTTATACACCTATAGATGAAAAAAGCCAACCAGAAGTGAAAATAGGATAAACTGCTAAAAAATCTATAGCAGGACACATTATTGACAAACTTCCAAAAAAATTAAAGACAAGAAAAATCTTGAGATTTTTGAAGGAAAAAGGACACTTTCCCTATAGGGATAAAGCAATTTGAATGAGAGATTTATCATTTGAAACCATGGAGGCCAGGAACTGGCATATTTTTCACATGTTGAAAAAAATGAAAGTATTATTAATGTGTAGTTTTGCATGTAGTGAAATATTCTTCAATAATAAAGAATAAAACATAATCTCAGGGGAAGATAAGCTAAGGGAATTTGTTGCCAGAAGACTTGACCTAAAATATTAGCTAAAGGAAATTCTCTAAAGAGAAATGACAAAATAAGGAGTCTTGCAATATCTGAAGGGAAGAATGAAAAACAGAGATTTAAAAAAATATGTGTATAAACAATAGACTTTCCTTCTCATCCCGAGTTATCTAAATTATGTTTAGCATTAGAAGTAGAAATCATTATACTGTCTAATGTGCTGCTTAATGTGTGTAGAGGAAATATTTAAGAAAACCATATTATGAATGAGACTGGGTGAAACATAAGGGGAAGTAAGGATTCTATATTTCACTCAAACTGATAAAATATTGATACCTGTATCCTGTGCATAAAGCTTGCATGATGTAATATCTAGAGCAAGAAAGCTAACTAGGATTTCAGAGAATGTTCAAGTTACCATCAAGGAGACTGAAAAAAGAAAACAGAAACAACAAACAATAAGAATGACAAAAGTCAGAGGAAACAGACAAGAAAACAAAAATGGCAGTCTTAAGATATATTAGAAATTATATGAAATATAAGTTGTATACATGAACCAATAAATACAAAGATTGGTAGGGGGATTAAAATCAATGACTTGCCAATATATTTTCTACAAGAAACTCATTCTAAACATAATGACATAGCTGGTTGAATATTAAAACATGTAAAAAGGTAAAATGGGAAAATAACTGAAAAATAAAATACTAATATCAAATAAAGGAATATTCAGAACAAATAAAATTATTAGTTTGGAAAAGATAGACATTAAATAATGGTACAAATATCAACACACCAAAAATATTTAGTAGTTTTACTCATCTAAGCACCAAAAACGGTGAAAAATACATGAAGCAAAACCTTACAGGACTGAAAGAGAAATGAAAAAAAAAAACATTACATTTTAGTTGAGACTTCAACACTTCCTTCTCAATAACTGATTAAACTACTAGACAGAAAATTAACAAAATGAATATTAACTAATATATAGGTATAGAAAAATAAAATATTATTAAGTTACAGGATCTATTCAACATTTTTTCAATATTCCACCAAACCACAAGAGAGCAGACTCTTTATTTTCTGTATTGGGGATTGAACCCAGGAGCACTCTGTCACTGCACTACATCTCAATCCCTATGTTCTTAAATTAAATTGTGATCCTCCTTCTTCAGACTCCTAAATAGCTGGAATTACAGCCATTTGTCACTGCACCTGGCTAAGAATACAGATTCTTTTCAAATGTGCATAAAGCATTCACCAATATGAACTGGTGAATTCATATTGGTGAATCTCTGCCATAAAGCAACCTCTACAAATGCAGAAAAATTGAAGTAATATAGTTATGTTCTCTAACTATGAAAACAAGCTAAAAACAATAAGAGAAAGACAAAAAAGAGAAAAGGAAGTCACAAATAAGTGATCCTCATAAGTAAATTAAAGTCATCAAAATATAAAAATAATTTATTAAAAAAGTAATTTTTATTCCAGTTATGTAAGGCTGGTTCAATATTTTTAAAACTTGATCAATGTAATCCATCATATTAGCAAGCTATTAGTTATCATGATCATTAACAATTGATACAGGAAAAGCATTTGACAGAATCCAACACTTAATCATGATAAAAAATTCTTAGGAAACATCCTCAACTTGACAAAGAACACTTAAAAAAGACCCAATGCTAACATATTTAATGATGAAGGACTAAATGCTTTCCAAAATTGGTAACAAGTAAAGCTTCTGCTTTTGGCATTACTAATGAATATCTTACTGGAAGTTCTAATCACACAAAACAAGAATAAAAAGGCATATAGATCTGAAAAAAAAAAACAGTCTGTTTGCTGATGACAGGATTGACTTCATAGAAATTCCAAAGACCCTAGAAAAATACTTCCAAATACTATTGAATTCTGCAAGATCATAAGTTCAAGATCAATTATGTCTGTATATACTAACAATAAATATGTGGAAAATGAAATTTAAAGTAAATTTAAAATAAAATATCATTTACAATCACTCAAAAGATGAATACTTAAGTCTAAATCTAACAAAACATATTCATCCCTCATATGTTGAAAACTGTATAATGTTAATGAAAGAAATAAGTGACCAACAAAATAAATGAAAAGACACCAGGTTCATGGATTGGAAGACTCAAGAATGTAAAGATGTCAATGCTTTTCGCATTGATATTAATGGCCGCAGATGACATTTACTCCAACATGGAGTGCTTGCCTAGCATGTGAAAGGCTGTGGTTTACATCTGCTGTACCCCTAAATAGATAAATAAATAAATAAATAAATAAATAAATAAATATATAAAATAATGGGCTTTTCAAAAATTAAGGGTCGTTAGCATTTAAAAAGATGATGCTGGAGCAATTGGATGTTCATAAAAATTATTTTGATACAAAACTTTTCCTTTGTATAAAAATTAACCCTAAATGAATCATGGACTTAAACATAAAATGTAACTTATAAAAGTTTTAGAAAACAACATGGAAAATCTTTAAGATATATGGTTGAACAATGAATTTGCTGATGAACACTAAAGTCATGATCCATAGTTTGAAAAATGATAAATTTCACTTCACCAAAATTTAAAACATTTACTCTGAAAAGCCCTGTTAGGAGTAATGAAAATCATGGTATGCATTGCAATGAAATATTTTGAAATTATACATTTCTTGAGAGATTCATATCTAAAATATATAGGTCTTTCAAATTCAAAGTTGAAAGATATAATCACAAGCAATGTAGTTAGAAAATGTGCAAAAGTAAGGAAGATGCTTTTCACTGACGAAGTTATGGCACATAAACACAGGAAAAGATGCTTAATATCATTTACCTTTAGAAAAGTGCTAATTAAGACCACAATGGGATAGTATGATACACCTATAGAACAGCTTAAATAAATATTGAAGTTATCAAATTCTGGAAAAGATGCATATCAATTGGACAATTCATACTGTGTTGATAGTGATGTAAAATGATGGAGTCACTCTAGAAAATAGGTTGTTAGTTTCTAATAAAATTGAAGATATACACTCATATTATAGTATGACTCAACAATCACAGTTTTATGCATTCATCTTAGATAAACAAATATGTATGTTCATGCAAAAACATATATGTATATAAATTTTCATAGATTTATTTGCAATATCCCCAAAGTATAAAGAAACAAAATAACCTATAATAAGTTAGTGATTAAACCATTATGGAATAGCCCTCAGAACTTTGATGTATATGCATTAAGCTCTTGAGATGACAAACATATTAGTGGTGGTTGGCACTAGGAATGTCTAGAGGTAGGGTGACAATAAAAAGTAACCATGTAGGACATCTTGGAAAATGTATGAATCTTGACTTTAGTGGTGATTACAGTAGTCTATAAATATGGTGAATTAATTCATTATACCATCAATATCAATTTCTTTGTTCTGATATTTTATTGTTGTTATATAAAATGTAATCATTAGAGATATGACATGCAGGGTCTCGCTATATATCTTTGCAACTTCTTATGAATCTATAATAAAGGATTAAAACTGATTCTTCCTTAATGAAAGGAAAAGTATGATTTTCATATATAGAGAAGGGAGCATGGATGAGAGGGAGAGTTTCTAG
>PVHX01024414.1:0-10124 GCA_004024805.1 Geosciurus inauris
CGAACCCCATTTTCAGCCTTGTTCGAACTCCTATCCCTGACGCTGCTCCTCTCTGGGTCCGGGACTTGACCCCCACCGCCTCCAGGGCCTACTCGCTCCCCGACGCCCTCTCGCCCCGCCCTCATCTCACCTGCACTTTCCGCTTCTTCAGCGCCGCCGCGTCGAGCCACACGCCGCACGCCTCCTCCTCCTCCGGGCCTTTCCGCTTCATGACAGCTGAGGAGACTAAGCTAACAGGACTCGGGGCACCGGCTCCAGACGCCTCAGGAGACCGCCGGGACCTCCTCCGCCAACGTTCGGAACTCGCGCCAACGCGAGGGGCGGAGCCACGCAGGGGCTGAGCCACACCGCGGGCGTCTGGACGCAAGCCCCGCCCCGGAAGAGGCTGTCGTGACGCCCCGCCCCTCAAGGCCCCGCCCACCCCGCTAACCCCAACCGCCGCACCTCTGCGGGCGGTTGCGGCGCCGGTGGGTTCACCCAGGCGTTTACGTTGTTTGTGATCCTCAGGAGTATTCCAGAAGCCCTTTTGTGTGACTAGGTTCTCGACGCCGTGCCGGGAATGCGCATTCTGGCATTGTCGAATTGCGCTTTTTACTGTACCCGTAATATCCCAGGGCTCGGAGCTTTCCTGTGTCATCCCTGCCTCCCGGCGTCAGCCCAGAGGGAGCGGCCTCGACTCCAAAGCTGGTGTCAAAGCTTGACCCCTGTGGTTACCAAACACTCGCATTTGTGACTTTCGTAATTAAAACAGAAATCTAGGCATCACTACGAAACCACATGGAAGAGGACCTTGAAAACGTAAAGTAAAAAATTTGGAGTCAAGAGCTAGTTTTGTGGAGCTGGTGATGTATATGGCTCAACAGCAAAGCACTTGACTAACGCACAGGAGGTCCTGGGTTCAGTCCCCAGCGCAGCAAAAAAACTAGCATTTCAGCTGGGCACACCTGTAATCTCATCTACTTAGGAGGCTGAGGATCCTCGCAAGTTGGAGGCCAGCCTGGGCAATTTATCAAGACCTTTCTCTTAAAGGGGGAAAAAAAAGTTTTCAGCGTCTACTGTGTGGCCTTAGATCCTTGAAGAGAATCAAAGGAGGTAACATTTGTGAAAGTACTTTTTAATTCTGAAAGCCCTTCACATATGCTTCCATGCCTGATCATAATCTTCAGAGGTGTGTGTGTATGTGTGTATGTGTATAATGTATGTTTTAATACATTATGTACATTTTGGGGGTGGGATTGAACTCAGGGGCACTCAATCACTGAGCCAGATCCCCAGCCCTATTTTTATGTAGAGACAGTGTTTTATGTAGACACAGGGTCTCACTGAGTTGCTTAGCACCTCGCCATTGCTGAAGCTGGCTTTGAACTCACGATTCTCCTGTCTCAGCCTCCCAAAGTGCTGGGATTACAAGCATGAGCCACCATGCCCGGCTACATTATGTATTTTAATATATCAAAATATCAATATATTGCATTATATGTATACCTATAGTACCCCAGAATATTTTAGCAGTGGTATATTTCTTATTCATTTGGAGTTTTTCTAATTTTTCTTGATTGTACACATATGGCTCATGTACTATGGGAAAAGCAGTATTATAAAAGTTAACATAAGGGGGCTGGGATTGTGGCTCAGTGGTAGAGCGCTTGCCTCGCATGCATGAGGCACTGGGTTCGATCCTCAGCACCAGGTAAAAATAAAGTAAAGATACTGTGTCCATCTACAACTAAAAAAATATTAAAAAAAAAAGTTAACATAAGGGTTGGGGTTGTAGCTCAGTGGCAGAGCACTTGCCAGCACGTGTGAGGCACTAGGTTCGAGCCTCAGCACCACATAAAAACAGAGGTATTTTGTCCATCTACAACTAAAAACAATTTTTTTAAAGTTAACAAAATCCTTAAGTGAAGGAAAAAACAAAAAAAATCTTGGTCATTATCAGTGGGACTATATATATTTTATACACATTCTTTTAAGTGCTCCTGAAACTTAGTAATAAAACTACCCCCCACTCCCTTGCCAAATTAAGTCATATGTATATATATGTGTGTGTTTCTTTACATATACCTCTCTATATAAAATATGGCCCCAACCTACCTGGGCAAAGATAAAACAGGAATTCCTGCCCTCCACCCCCAGGGGCTCCTGTTTTATCAGGAAAACCTCCCCCAATATCATGAGCAGGACTCCCTCCCCAGAACAGGAAATAAAAAGCAAAGCAGCAGCTATTATCACAGTCACTTTATTTATAGCCAGGACATATCAGGAGTCCAAAGCAGCCCTAGCTCCAGGCCCATTGAGCTACTCCTGTACCTCTGGGCTCCAGTTTTCCCCTCTTCCTGGAATCCCCTATTCTGTCTGCAAACTCCTATTCTTTCTCCCTTATTCCCTTCTCCCTTCTCCCTTGACAGTTCGTTCTGGAATTAAAGCCTCTGTGATCCTGCATTGGCCACAGGGCCTGCGGGCTGGCCTGCCTCTTCATAGAGGCCACAGAAACACTGAATGAATTACTGAATCATGAATAAGAGATCTGGGGAAGACTTTGGGGACACAGGCCAGAGCTAGGAGACTTGGGGCTCACTGTCTGGGGCAGTGACTTAAATATGTGGCACTGATTGGGATCCCCTTGAGTCTGGCATAGTCTTCTACCTTTGGGGCTCACTGGAGCTATGATCCAGGCTGGGGTTCAAGGGACAGTAAGGTCTGCACATATTTGAGCCTGTCCTTTTCCTCTCCACTGGTAAAATGTGGGTAGAGGTGGGTTATTGAGGTCTCCCCTGCCTCTCAACTCAGATGTAACTTTGGCCTAAGTTTCACCATCCACCCAAACAATCCAGAAACCCCAAGCCAGGGTCTCGACCCCAGCTGAGCCCCACCTTTACCACTAGTGGCAGGCAGTGGAGGGGAAGTCAGGGTAGCCCCCACCTTCATCTTTTTCCCTCTCCCAGGCAGGGAGCTGGGAAGATCCAGAGTTGACCCGGCAGCAACTGGCCAATCCCCAAGTCTAAAGATCAGCCAGCGCCATCCTTGGCAGTTGAGGTGCGTGCAGGGAGTCACCGCGGGCCAGACACAAACAACTTTACCAGGCCTTGTTCCTATCTGGGGCCAAGCCCAAACCCCTGTGCCCCACCATACCCCTCCCTACCAGCTGCCCCTCCCTTCACTTGGTCTTCTCATTGAGTTTGCGCCGTACCAGTTGGCTGAGAAGAAACGCAGTGAGGACGCTGCTGCCCACGGTGAGCAAGAAGAGGGTGGAGAAGTTGTGGGGACAGCGGGTGTGCAGAGGCTCATAGATGGGCCGACGGGCCTCGTAGTCCAGCGTCACAGCCTCCAGCTGGGCCAGTGTGCACAGCACCAAGAAGACATGGAAAACCTGGTGGCCTTGCCCAAAGACATGGCAGCTGCCTGGAAACCAGCGCTCGGGAACAAAGGTAGAAAAGAAAGCAGCAGCCAGCAGAAAAAATACCACCTGGCACTTGTGGTAGAGAAGAGCTGGGTCATCTGTGTCAGAGTGAGGGGACACCAAGATACGGTGCACCACTGGGCTGATGTCCAACGCGTAGGCCAGTGCGGAGGGCACCTCCTGGCAGGTGCGACCCAGCAGGCCTGGCTTCTGGATGTACTTGTTATAGCAGGAGCCAGTGCAGGAGAGCCAGGCGAGAAAGGCAGCCATGGGCAGGAAAATGGCCTGCACCTTGGCATGCCAGGCAGGTTCAATGGCATAGTAGAAGTGTGCGAGGGCACTGCCAAACTGGTACACGGCCACACCCACATAGTCCAAGAAGAAGAAGCTATAATGCCAGAACTCGGACTTGGCCTGCAGGAGGTGAGCCAGGGCACTGAAGGTGAGGTAGGTGAAAGACGCCAAGACGATGATGAAGAGGGGCAGGGCATGCGGGTCCCCCAGCAAGTCCACAGTCCCCACAAAGATGGCCAGCCGCAGAAGCAGCGCCAGTGCGGCCAGCAGGTGGGTCCACACATTCACGGCTTCGTTATGCTGCTGGAACAGCGTGCAGAAGTAAAAGCGCCAGGTCCGGTGCAGCGGCCGGTAACCAGCATAGATGTACGGCTTCCAGAAGAGGGGTGGCACCTCTGCTCGGTCCACTGTGAAGACGGGCTCTGGCTGCAGAGACTCCTGGCCGATGTGCCATAGACTGGACAGGAGGTGGCTGAACTTCTGGGCTACCGCCATGGCCATGGCTGGGGGCCTGGGCAGGGAGCTGGGAGAAAGGCCAGAGCAGAGTCAAGGGCCTGGTGTCCTGCTTGCCCCCATGAGCAGCAGCCTGGCTCTGATGCCCAGGTTTTCCTCCCTCCTCCCACAACCCCATTCTTGTGCTGGGTTTGAGGGGGGAGTCATCCCAAGGAGAGCTCGGATCTGACCTCAGGAGAGCAAGAGCACTGTTTTGTTCCCTGAGAGCCTAGAACAGGCTCTGACGCCCAGAGGTGCTCAGTCGACGTCAGGACGGCATTCGTGCAGAAGCTACCTGGCGCCACACAGCAGCCCTAGCTGTTTGCTCTCCTCGACTACAGACCCATCGTGTAGAACACATGAGAAGGGGCAGGCACTCTCAGCCCGAGTTTGTGCCACCATCAGTATTCACCTGGTGGGACAATGACCCTATAAACAGACCCGCTGCCTCTATAGCCCCTCCAGCGTTGCCAGAGGCTCCCATGAACTTTCCATTTCCCTACGTGATCAGCACCTTCTTGGTTCTCAGCCTTGCTGCTCAACCACAGCACATTTCAGTCCCAGTCACAGCCTCACCAAACCCATATGGCTGCTGTTCACACATCTATAACTTTGCACAAGCTGTTCCTGAGACATTTTCCCCATCTTGCCTGCTTGGCAAACTCCTATTCATCCCTCAAAACTCATTTCTTCTGTCCTTCAGACCATCCTCTGGCTGTTACAACACTTCTCGCCGGCACTGAAATGGTTAATGTGAGCTCAATGAAGGTATAGTTTGTCTCATTATTTCCTGCACCCCTGGTGTTTAGCAAGAGACTGATACTCAGTATTTGCAGAATAAAAGGACAACATAGTAGCACTCTGATAATACTTCATACCCTTCAAGGTCCAACTCAAAAAGCTACTTTTTTTCCTGAAAGTTCTCAGCTAAGGACTAATCCTATAAAAACAGCCCTTCCCCTCCGCCCCACCTCCACTCTCCAGCTCCTCCTCAACCAGAGTTCCCACTGTGCACATTTCTGATTCCAAATAAATCAAATCTAACCCTTTATCCTGGCAGTCCCTCCTAACCCCAATGACACACCTTGCGCTGACTTCCTTTCCCTAAAGTTGAAATCCTCTGAGGCCAGTACAAGTTGCCCCCTCTGGGGGCCTCCTTGCTGCCCTCCCCACTTTCCCTCTGACCTATACTAGATGACACAATCGCTTCATTCATTTACCTATCAGATCCTGAGCCTGCTGTGCCTGGACCCAGGACAGGGCACAGTGGAAAAGGATTTGACCCCTGCCCTTGGGAACTAACTCCATGACTTGGGAGAGGTTACAGAAAGGAAAACAGTAAGAGTAAATGCTCACACAGCACCAGCCACACGCCAGGCAGCGTTGAGCAATCCTGTAATGATCGACCCACCCTGTGAGGTAGCTGTTGTCATTATTCCCATTTTCCAGAAAAGGAAACTAAGGTACAGATATGAAGTACCCTGCCCACCCAGCCAGCCAGGAAGTGCAGAGGCGCATGCTGAAGTCAGTCTGGACTCTTAACCACCATGCCAACCTGGCCCCTGCATGGTGAGGTGGCAAGTGCCATTCATCACTTCATAACTGCACGCTGTTTTGCCTGGTATCCCTTGCTTAATTCAGGTTTATCAGCATTCATTAACTATCTGTTGAAAAACCTGCCCGACTATTCCTCCCCCTGCCCTGCCACCAAATACATGCCCTCCAACAAGCTTTTGGGACTCTGTTTCCAGGGTTTGTCTCCATTGTTCACCAGATGTCAACTGCAGCTACCTTTGCACCAGCCACTGTACCGGCAGGGCAAAGCATTCATGTTCCCTGCCCCTAGCAGGACAGTGATCACCTCCAAAGCTACTGTAGTTCACAGTCCAAGTAAACGCAGGGTGCTTGCTATGCAGAGGCAGCACCAAGACAAACCCCGCCCTCACTCCCCACCCCAGTCTGACCTGCATCCCTAAGCTCTTCCTGCACTGGATTCTGGAGTTGGCTCTGGCATCTGGCCTTTCCCAGCCCAGTAGGAGGCAGGAGTTAACAAGTCATTCCACCACGACACAAAGGGCACAAAGGCAGCTACTTACCGCAGTGCCAGCTACTTGCACTACCCCAGAGAGCTGGCACAGAGCAGGTTGTGCTGATGGACTAATTTGTGGGTCACTTCCACTCAGCGTGAGCATGTCCCTGCAAACTGGGAGGCCAGCACTGGATTATTCCTCCCCCAAGAGACTGGGCGTCCGCTGCAACCATCTGGCCTGCATCTTGCACCCCTGTCCACAATCATGTCTTCCTAACTCAGGAGCTCAGCAGCCAGAAAAGACCTCTGGAGGTATCTCATGCAGCTTCCTTGCCTCACACAAGGAAACCAGAGCCTGGAGCCAAGAGGGCCTTCCCAGGGTTGTCCACCCTAGCAAGGTTTCCACTCTGCCACGGGGAAAAGACCAGGGAATGATGGTGCCCTATGCACACCTAGTCACTGGGTCCCTATAGTCTGCTAGGTCCAGCCCTCCATTCCATATCCCATTCTTGGAACTTCCCCAAGCCTAACAGCACATTAAAGGCTCTGAGAAGTCCTGCAGCAAAGACATCTACTTAGCTTTGTTGAACCTACATGTTCTAAGCTTGCATAACCAAGGATTCCATTTCCAGTCATTGCATTATAAATCAGCCACAATGTCGTGCGTTTACTACACGCTCATCTTTACAGCCTTGCCGCAATTAGCTCTCAGTCCCCGTGAGGCAGGTATCAATATGCCCATCTCGTCGCTGCACATAGAGAGCTCCTTACTCAAGGTCCAAGAGAGTGTGTGTGGCGGGGCCCAGATTTGGGACCGGCTCCAGACCTTGCCCTGCCTCCTGTCGTCCCCACCTGCACCCCACAGATGGCTGTGGGCAATGCTGGTCTGAGCAGGCATCCAGGTCTCTTCCCATAAACTCTCCCTAAGCTTCAGGCGACTCAGCCTCCCTCAGCTGCCAGTCACTCAGTGCTCTGCACAGCGAAGCTCTGGCTCACACCAGCCTCCTCAGGAGGGGACAACACTCGCTCACAAGCCCCATGCCGCCATACACAGTATGCCCTAAGACAGAACCCAGAGGCACCGTGTCAGGGTGACAAAGTTCCCGCTGCCCTATTTCCTTTAGACCTCAGCCAGAGGCCCTGTCCCATCTAAACACATCTATTTTCAGAATTAATTCCCACCCCTGTATCCATGGAAAGAGAGCCTGAGGGGAAGGAGCCAAGGCTGAGCCAGAGGAAGGGTACAGGTGTCCCGAGGGATCAGCAGGGCATCCTCTGCGCAGTCTGCCCTCAGCCAGCCAGGCCCTGCCTGGAACAGGCCGCCCAGTCCAGCCCTGCACGCCTCCACGCGCCCTGCCTGGCCTCTCGAATTGCACTGGGTACCTGGGGTGTTTCTCTCAGGCCTGGCAGCTGATGTCTGCTGTGGGACTGGGAAAAGTTTCCAGATGCCAAGCACTGGGCGGCACTTCCATAGGTGAAGGGCAGTGGGGCGGGGCTTCCAGGGACTGCAGGTGTCTTGTGTGATGTCACCAGAGGGTGGGGCTAAGGACAACTTCCCACACCTCTCTCCTCCCTCCATAGCTCCCTCACTGGTGAAATCCAAGCTGCACTGTGTGACCCTAGCCTGGCCTCAGCTGCAGGAGGCAGCTCACCATTAACCTCTGTGTGAGACACAGAGAAGCCGAGGGCTGAAAAGTCATGACTTACCCAAGATCATACAGCAAGGGAAGGGCAAAGCTGGGCTGGAACCAGGTGGCTAGGACCTGGTTGATGGACACCAGGCAAACTTGGCTGGTTCCTGCCATCTGCTCAGTGGGAATCAAAATAAAGGACACCAGAAAAAAAGGAGAAAGCAAACACTCTCAAGGCTTGGGAAGGAGACAGACTTCTGATTTGGACAACTAGGTTTAACACCTGATTCCATAGCATATTAGCTGTGTGACCTTAGAGGAAAGACTCACCTTCTCTGATCCTTAACTCCCTCAGGAGAATAACATCATCTACCTCATAGACTGCTGCAAAGATTAAATTTACTAGAACCAAGTTTTAGCACAGTTTAGGGACTCAATAAATGATTGCTATATTATTATGATGATGAATAAGAGTAATAGTATTTGAAATATCCTCCACTTAAGATATATGTTCTCTTAAAAAAAAAAAATCAGTCCTCTTTAAGCCCTCAATAGCTAGTGCCACCAATCTGGGGGTCAGAGAGTTCACTCTCCTTAAGTCTTTCCCTTATCCCTGGAGGCATATTTAAGGAGCAGGAAAATTTGGTTGGAATTTGGACTTCTGAGGATACTGACCTTCTTTCATCATTAAACTGTTCTCAGCAAAGACTATTCAGAGTAACCCACTGGATTCACAGAGTCCTAAAAACTGGCATTCACTCCCATGCCCAGGACAGGTGGCTGGGAAGTAACATCGCAGGGCAAAGGGCCTCAATTCAGCTGCCCCAGCAGTCCTGGCCCAGAGCAGGAGGGCACATAAGGTGAACTGTGTAAGCAGACAAATCTAAAGGCGTGTGTCCCAGCCTGGCCAGGTCTTGCAGAAGATCTGGAAGGCTTCCCGGCTGGCTAGACCTCAGGGCTCATCGCCAGAGCTCCAGCCGAATCCTGTCAGTAGGAGGCAATTCACATTGCCCTTTCTGAGACTCAAGGTACCTCCTCACCTCCCTCCTCAGCCAAGACTTGCCACGGATAGCTCCTCCTGGACTCCATCCCAAGGTCAAAGTTCCCATAGAAGCCCTGGAGCAAAACGGAAGACCAGGCTATGGGGGTGCAAGAGAGAACCAGCCTTAGGGCCCAGTGCACTGGCACATGCCTGTAATCCAAGGATTGGGGAGGCTGAGGCAGGAGGACCGCAAGTTCAAAGCCAGCCTCAGCAATGGCAAGGCGCTAAGCAACTCAGTGAGACCCTGTCTCTACATAAAACACAAAATAGGGCTGAGGATGTGGCTCAGTGGTTGAGTACCCCTGAGTTCAATCTCCAGTACCAAAAAAAAAAAAAAGATAAACTAGCCGGGCACGGTGGCATACACCTGTAATCCCAGCAACTTGGAGGCACAGGCAGGAGGATTGCAAGTTCAAGGCCAGCCTAAGCAACTTAGCAAAGCCCTAAGCAAATTAATGAGATTCTGTCTCAAAATTAAAAAATAAAAAAGAGCTGGGGATGTAGCTCAGTGATTAAGTGCCCCTGGGTTCTGTCCTCCAGTACCAAAAAATAAATAAATAAAACAATAACAAGGCCAGACCAGTGTTAATACTGGGTCTGTCAGAGGCAAACCCTCTACAGGGATCCTAATGAGGAAGACACTCTATGGCAGAGCTTGAACTATTATTATTAGGCACTAATGTTAACCAAGTTATAAGCGGCTTGCTATTTAGCAAGAACTTCCACACACATCCTCTCTCCCTCACAACTCTGAGCCCAAGCCTAACCTGTCATCCCAGGCATGGGGACAGGATAGCAGGGCATCTGTATCTGACTCCAAAGCCAGTGCTCTTCCCTTCCTCCACCATAGTCAACTCCCTGGAGCCTAGCAGGGAGACACAGGTTGGACAAGCAAAGCTCCCCTCTCTCAGTGGCCTCCAGATTTCTCAGCAACTGGGTCACCTCCTTCACTGCAAACCAATTCCCCAACTCAGTCCAATGTGCTTAAAGAAAAAGCCCCGCCAAGACTTCCAAGACTGCACAAAACTGCTTTTGTTTGTAACCACACTTTAAGTCTCAGAAATGTGATCAGAATGAAATAAGCAAATTGGGTTGGGGGATGGCACTGGGGATTGAGGCCAGGGGCACTCTACCACTGAACTACATCCCCAGGCCCCTTTTAATTTTTATTGAGACAGGTTCTAAATTGCTCAAGCTGGCTTTGAACTTGCAATCTTCCTGCCTCAGTCTCCCAGA
>PVHX01024414.1:10224-24174 GCA_004024805.1 Geosciurus inauris
GGGGGGGGGGGGGGGGGGGGGGGGGGGGGGGGGGGGGGGGGAGCCGCCCAGAGAGGTTGGGCAAGCTGGCTACAGTCAGCCAGCACGGGGCATAGGAACGGCACCTGAGTTGCACTACTGAGGGCAAGGGCCCTCTGGGAGCAGAAGTGGGACCAGAGAAGGACAGCCTCTCAGGGGCCCAGGGGCAGCAAAAGCCCCATGATGGGAGACCCGGTCCCTATCCAGACAGGAGCTCCAACTTGAGGTCCTACCTGTCCAGCAAGTGCAGCCAGGCTCTGAGAATCCATCGAACTCCCAGGCCTTGGCCTGAAATAGCCCCACAGGCCTCAGGGAGCTGCCCCAGGGAAATCTCTGGGGTCCTCAAGCCTGCAGATGAGAGGTCAGTGCTGTGAGGGGCGTGCAGCGTGCTCCCCTTCTTTCGCCTTGGGAAAATCATGCCCTCCTGACCCCAGGGAGGCCATGGGCCTTGGGAGCAAGAGCATCTCTTGGGCCCCAGCAGCGCTATTCCCCCAGTTCCGGTTCCCCAGCAGGGGCCACCCACACATCTTTGAGAAGGCACAGCTGGGCGGGGCCCTGGTCGCTGCCTGAGGTCCTCCAGAACCTCCTCATTCCCAGGCCAACCCCGTCCACTCCTCGCCCCCGCCACAGGGCGACTGTCCCTCGGCTCTGGGACCCTCACGCTTCGGCGGCGCTCGCCTCCCAGGCCTCCCACGCGCTCTGCGGACTCGGGCACGTGCTGCCACTCGGGCCCTGCGTGCGCGTCCCCTCTCCCGGCCCGGGGCTCCAGCTCCCCGGCAGACGCGTCCCCACGTTCTGCTCCTCCATCCCGCCCCCTCCCTGGCCCCTCTGGCGAGCGCGCCCCCTGCATCCCCGCCTAGCTCCTGCTTCCGCCCTTCGGCCCCACAGCGCGGAGCCGGGAGCACCGCCGCCGCGCTCGCGGGCCAGCCTCACCTTTGGCGGGCAGAGCTGGGAACCGGCGGCGCGTCCCCACAGCCCGGCCCGCAGATAAAGGGGCGGCGGGCGGCGGCCCCGCCCCAGGAGGCCCGGGAGCCCGCGAGGGCGGCGCTGCGAGCACCCGGCGGCGGCCGCCTCCCCCGCGCCCTCTGGGCTGGACTTGGCCTTGGCCGTGCGCAAGCACGTGTTGCCCCCGCAGGCGGGAGGCTCACTCCCGCCCGCCACACCCAGTCTTGGGACTTGTGGTGTCAGTGGTAGAAATGGGGAAATGCAGACCCAGAGAGCAGAAGCCGATGTCCAGCTTCCCCGGCTCAGCAGTGCGGCTGCAGAGGCCCCATTTTATAGGCCTGGATGGATATCTTGAGGAGGGCGGGGGAGAGTTGTAGCAAGAAAGTGTTCGAAATCCCAGCAGCTCCGAGGCTGAGACAGGAGAATCGCGAGTTCAAAGCCAGCCTCAGCAACGGCGAGGTGCTAAGCAACTCAGTGAGACCCTGTCTCTACATAAAACACAAAATAGGGCTGGGGATGTGGCTCAGGGGTCGAGTACCCCTGAGTTCAATCCCCAGTACCCCTCCCAAAAAAAGAAAGTGTTGAGATGTCCCTGCTGGAGCCCCGAGCCCAGCGCACACCATAACTCTTATAGGGTACTGGGGTTCGGAGGTGACCTTCCCCACCTTCATTGCTCGCTTGGGGCGCTGCACTCCGACCTCGGGCGCCCCTGGCTGATTCAAATTCTCACCCAACGCCTTCTCCTTAGGCAGCTTCCTGGATCTGCCCAGGCTGTGCTCTGATGTCTGGACCTGTATTAAAACATCCATTGGGAACGCAGCCCCAGGGTTCAATCTCCAGCACCACAAAAATCAAAGGAAACAAACGCCCACTCCCAGTGTCACATCTGCCCCCAGGAGTGGGGACACCTGAAGGGTGAGGAATCCCTGTACCAAGTGGACTTTGAATAAATATTGGCTCACAAGTCCACTGATTGCAAAGACCTGGGCCAGGCAGAATTGGGAGACACCCTCACCCTGTCTGGAGGACAGGGCCTGGTACACAGAGGCCTTCCAGGAGGCACTGCCCTGCCCTCGAGGAGCTTTGAGCCCACCGCGGGAGGCTGCTGTGGTGTCAGGGTCCATGGCAGTCCAACGCTTGGCACTAGCCCAGCTCACCTTGTGCCTTAGACAAGTCTTGCTCTCTATGGGCCTCGGTTTTATAATTTATACAATGAAGCTAAATCCCAATAGTACAGTGGACAAGAAGGTTCTTCGTCCATTGCAAAATACTAGGAGAATGTAAATTCTACTCTATATTACGGTGAAACTTATATAATCATAATGCAGTAGCATGAAACCCATCTCTCCTTCAACAAGTTCAGACAAACCAAAAAGAAATACCTAAACCTGCCAGGGATAATGGTGCACACCTGCAGCCCCAGATACTTGTGAAGCTGAGGTAGGAGGACAGCTTGCACTCAGGAGTTAACAGCAAAATAGCAAGACCTGTTTCAAAAAGAAAAGAAAAAAGGGGGAGAGATAAGAGACCGAAATAATTCCTTCAGTTTTTCTTTGTTTTCCATGTGGATAGAAAAAATAGCATAGAACCAGGCCTATGGAATATGCCTGTACTCCCAGTGACTTGGGAGGCTGAGGCAGGAGGATGACAAGTTCAAGGCCAGCCTGAGCAACTTAGCAAAAAAGCCTGTCTCAAAATAAAAAAGGGATGTGGCTAAGTGGTAAAAAAACAAACAAACAACAACAAAAAAAACCCTGGATTCAATCCCTCATACCCAAAAAAGAAAAGGAAAGGAAAGAAAGAAAAGGTAGCATAGAAAATCCTCATTTAGAGCTGGGCTTGGTGGCGCAAGCCTGTAATCCCAGCACTTAGGGAGGCTGAGACAGGAGAATCGCGAGTTCAAAGCCAGCCTCAGCAAGGGAGAGGCGCTGAGCAACTCAGTGAGACCCTGTCTCTGCATAAAACACAAAATAGGGCTGGGGATGTGGCTCAGTGGTCGAGTGCCCCTGAATTCAATCCCTAGTACCAAATAAAAAAAAAAAAAGAAAATCCTCATTTAAACAGATACGGTAGAGAAAGTGAAAACAATGACATTATGGAGAAAATATCCTATATAATGGAATACAGTGTATCCTAGTGAATAAAAACTAAAATCTCAGAAGATGGCTTGGATTCAGCTTCGGCTTGGCTCATTTTTTAAAAAATTTTTTTTAGTGGTTGGATCTTTATTTTGTTCATTTATTATTTGTATGTGGTGCTGAGGATAGAACCCAGTGCCTCATGCATGCTAGGCAAGTGCTCTACCACTGAGCTATAGCCCCAGCCCCCTGGGCTCTTTTTTTTTTTTTTAATATTTTGTTTTGTTGTAGATGAACACAATATCTTTATTTATTTTATGTGGTGCTGAGGATCGAACCCAATGCCTCACGCATGCGAGGCAGGCGCTCAACCGCTGAGCCATAGCCTCAGCCCCCCTGGGCTCATTTTTAAAGCAACAGTTTATTAAGCTCTTGCCATGTAATAAGTGGTGTGCCAAACACCAGTGTGCCTCTTTTGATCCCGAAGACCCTATGAGGGAAGCACTATAATTAACCTGTTTTGCAAATTAGGAAGCTGAAGCTCAGAAGGGTGACAAGGGACTTTTATATTATCTAACTTAAGCCTCATGCATCCCTTTGAGGCAAGAGTGATGACTCCCACTTTATGGACAGAAAAACTGAGGCCCAGGGGGGAGAAATCACATATCCCAGGTCATACAGCTCCAGATGTATCGGAGCTCTGAGAAGCGGACCTGGAGGTGCACTGGCACAAGAGAGGTCATTTACCCATGAAACGTGGCTATGAATATTTGAGAGTTAAATGATTAATAAAAATGAAGACGTGGTGTGTAGCTGTAAATCCCTGCACTCGGGAGGGTGAGGTGGGAGGATCCCTTGAGTCCAGGAGTCCAGACCAGCCTGGGCAACATAGCAAGACCTCATCTAAAAAGAGAGAGAGGAGAGGAGATTTTAAAAAAAAAAAAGGGAGTCCAGGTGCAATAGTGCATGCCTGTAATCCCAGCAGCTTGGGAGGCTGAGACAGGAGGATCATGAGTTCAAAGCTTGCCTCAGCAACAGTGAGGAACTACGCAACTCAGTGAGACCCTGTCTCTAAATAAAATACAAAACAAACAAACAAAAAAAATAGGGCTGGGGATGTGGCTCAGTGGTCAAGGGCCCTTGAGTTCAATCTCTGGTACCAAAGAACAAAAAAGTATGGACAGTAACGAGTTATGGAGTATTTGCTCCCTGCCAGGCCCAACTGAAGGTACACAGGATGTTCTGCAGTCTTGGATGAGGAAACGGGCTCAGGAGGATGCTGTCTACACAAGGCCACTCACTTGGCTAGTGGGGGGCCTGGACCCAAGCCCACTCTTATCTGCTCCACAGGACTGGAATCAAGGAGTGACCTGTGAGGCAGGAACACGTCCTCCTTTGCCCTCCTCTGCTCCCAACTCCTTTTCCCAGAAAGGGTGAGAACAGTCCCTGAGCACCCTTCAGTTCCCTGCCATCCCAGCTCTGTCTGGGCACCTACAGTTAATAACCCAGACACCCAGACCCCTGAAATCCTTTGAGCTCTGGAGAACCTACCAGGTGATTGCATTACCTGGCTGCTGCACCTGGTCCCGGGCTTGGCCTTCAGGGAAGCAAAGTCTCCAGCCAGCCTGGATTCCTGGGCAGACCAAAGTCAAGTATCTGACAGAGTCAACAGATCTCAGAGCCAGCTCTGAGCTGGGGACCATCGGGAAGGACTTCAGTAGACCCAGGGTAGAGAAAGTAGGAATGTGTGGTGCCTTAGCTGTCCCCAACACCGTCCTGTCTTTCCCCCAACACAAGCTCGTCCATTCATTGTAGGCGGCAAAGCAGCGAGGCTCAGGCGTGTGTCCTCTTGGGTTCACGCTTTCGCTCTGCCACTCACCGGTTGTGTTTCCCTGGGCAAGTCAACTCTCTGGATGTCACTCTCCTCAATTCAAAAATAGGGTCACAATAACCCACTACCTAGGGTTGGCATGAGGAACAAAGGGAGTGATACCTGGGAGGGGCCCACAGCGCCTGCCATACATAACTGCTTAAAAATGCTGAGAATTATTCCATTCCCCCCTCACTTTTGCCAACAAGCAAAAAAATAAAGGGATGAAGGAAGGAAGGAATGAAGATTAGTAATAGCCCAGAATTCTTTTTTTTTTTTTTTTTTTTTTGGTACTGGAGATTGAACTTGGGGGCACTCGACCACTGAGCCATATCCCAGCCCTATTTTGTGTTTTATGTAGAGACAGGTCTCACTGAGTTGCTTAGTGCCTCACCATTGCTGAGGCTGGCTTTGAACTCGCGATCCTCCTGTCTCCGCCTCCTGAGCCTCTGGGATCATAGGCGTGCGCCACTATGCCCGGCAGTAGCCCAGAATTCTAAGGTAGTTTGTTATGCAGCATTATTCTTTCCTCATACACACTGCAAAGCCAGGATTCAGACCCAGGGCGTCTGGCTCAGGACCAACACTCTCAGCTGTGCCTGGAGGGACAGGGGCACAGTGCAGCAGGAGGGATTTCTGAGTGAGATTGGTGACCTTAAGATCTGCTGATGAGGGCTGGGGTGGTAGCTCAGTGGTAGAGCGCTTGCCTACCATGCGTGAGGCACTAGGTTTGATCCTCAGCACCACATATAAATAATAAAATAAAGATCCATCAACAACTACAAAAATATTTAAAAAAAAAAAAAAAAAGATCTGCTGATGAGTTTCTCAGGATGAGTTCGCCAAGCCAATGGGAAGGGACAAAGCCTGTGCAGGTGCAGAGGTGTGAGGCAGGTAAGTCTAGGAGTGAGCGTGGTGTTGTGGGGCTGGGGCCCTGGGACTGGGAGGTGGCAGAGGATATTCAAGGTAGGGGTGGGGCTTTGTCCTGAGTACAATGTGGGGACAGGAGTCAGGGGTTAGACTGAGGTCCTCTTTGGAGAGGGGGGTGGGAGGGGGAGTTTCAAGGAGACTCTGTGTCCCCTTGGATTTCACAGCTTGTGGCTGATGCTTGCCTGAGAATCCCAAAGAGGAAAGACTGTCTGTAGTCCTCTGAGGCCACAGGGTAGAAGGCTGTGGTGGGAGGAGCTGCCAGAGCTTGGAGGCAGCCAAGGGCATATGCCTCCCCCAGCCCAGGACTGGGCCCCACGACTGAGTCACCCTGGGGCAGCCTTGGATGTGCCCAGGAAGGCCTCCTTGGGCCATGGGGCCTGAGCGTGGAGGGATCCCGAGAGTCCTGGGATCAGGGAGTCATCACAAGTGGCTAGTGGAGACACTCTCTCTCTGCCTGTCGGGGATCTTCAGGTAGAGATCCTGCAGTGACTCTCTGTAGTGTGGCAGATGTGACAGTGCCCAGGTCACACATTTTGAATCTGCCCCAGATTTCAGCCTCAGCAGTGGTGGACTCTGGCCTCACCCCAGGTGCCCCACAGGCACCATCCTCTTTCCTGCCTCTGGGCTCTCTCCCAAGTGATGGGAGCTGCTAGCCCTGCTGGCTTAGGTACAGACTAGAAGTGCAGGCAGTGAACCTGGGAGCAGTGCCATGTGAGCACTCTTGGCTCTTGGCAAAGCTCCAATCTGCTGTCTAAAAGATAACTCACGGGGTTGGGGTAGTAGCTCAGTGGTAGAGCACTTGCGAGCATGCGTGAGGCTCTGGGTTCACCCCCAACACCACACACAAAAAGAAAAAGAAAAAGAAAGAGACAGACAACAACTCACTGTGTCTGCATGTGGGGTTTCCTGGTATCCAGCACCCTGGAGCACAAATACAGACGGTTCCTGACTCAAATCTCACCCCTTCCCTCCTGTGTCAGCCCTGGAGGAGTTAGAGCCACAGTGGGCAGTAGGAGGAGGGGTGAGCACAAAGGGCAAAAACAGAAGCCAACCATGACCTGCTCCAGGCTCAGACAGGCCAACACCTGCCCACCGGCCACAGGACCTTTGCACTGGACCTTCCTTCTGCCTCAAACTCCCTTTGCCCCAGATAGTACTGATTACCTCATTCTGGGGCCCTATACAGAATAAAAATGCAGACTCTAGTTCAAAAATTGAGAATTTCAAGCCGGGCGCGGTGGCTCACGCTTGTAATCCCAGCACTTAGGGAGGCTGAGACAGGAGAATCGCGAGTTCAAAGCCAGCCTCAGCAATGGTGAGGCACTAAGCAGCTCAGTGAGACCCTGTTTCTACATAAAACACAAAATGGGGCTGGGCATGTGGCTCAGTGGTCGGGTGCCCCTGAGTTCAATCCCTGGTACCAAAAAAAAAAAAATTGAGAACTTCAGAATAGCAGAACATGACAAGCCTGGGACCCTCTGGGCACAGGGCTATGTGCAACTGACTGTGCAGTCACATGGCCCTGGCTCCAAACAGCTCATCGCCTGGCCTCCTACTTCCTACAGATCTCTGTTTAAATGTCACTTCATCAGAGAGGCTTTCCCTTGGCACCCATCTAAACTAGCACTGGTCCCCTCCCCTACTCTACCAGCCACCCTCAAAAAGCCTTTGTCAGGGTATTCACCACTCCAGGATGGACTGATTCTGCCCCCAGAGGGCATTGTACGCCCAGGTCATTACTGTATTTCAGGGCCAGAACATTCCTGACACCCAGTACACAGTAGAGGTCAGTGGAAGGAAAGAAGGAAGGAGGGAGGAAACTGTCTTCCAGCCTAGAGCAGGCCTAGGCTGGAGAGGAATCTTCCCTCCTTCCTTCCTTCCTTCCTTCCTTCCTTCCTTCCTTCCTTCCTTCCTTTCTTTCTTTTTGTGATGCTGGGGATGGAAGCAGAGCCACTGAGTCATATCCCCAGCCCAAGAGGAAATCTTTGACTAAATAGTCCAAAACTGTGACTACAGCTCTCTTAAACTACTGAAATAAAATTAGTTTATAAAACAGCAATTGGAATTTTTTTTTTTCTGATCTGAGAATATCAAATCAAACTGCTCATGGTTGTGGCCAGGGCCCAGAAGACCAGCCCAGACAGTGTTTCAACAGTCAGGAGTGGTGGCGCACACCTGTGATCTCAGCAACTCGGGAGGCTGAGACAGGAGAATTGCAAGTTCAAAGCCAGCCTCAGCAACTTAGTGAGACCCTACACAACTTAGTGAAATCCTGTCTCAAGATAAAAAACATTTAAAAAAATGGCTGGGAGCCAGGCGCGGTGGTGCAAGCCTGTAATCCCAGTACTTAGGGAGGCTGAGATAGGAGAATTGCGAGTTCAAAGCCAGCCTCAGCAACAGCAAGGTGCTAAGCAACTCAGTGAGACCCTGTCTCTACATAAAACACATAATAGGGCTGGGAATGTGGCTCAGTGGTCGAGTGCCCTTGAGCTCAATCCCCAGTACCAAAAAGAAAGAAAGAAAGAAAGAAAGAAAGAAAGCAACATTTAAAAAAAAAAAATACCTGTTTTGCTTAACTGAGCATAGTCTTAAACCTTTTAGTTATTTTTTGTTTTGTTTTGTTTCCAGTGCTGGGGATTGAACCAGGGGAGTGCTCTACCACTGAGCTGCATCCCCAGCCCTTTTTATTTTTTTATTTTGCATCCTCAGACTGGCTTTGAACTTGCAATCCTCCTGCTTCAGCCTTTTCGGTTGCTGGGATTACAGGTGGGCACCATGCCCAGCAAACCTTTCGGTTGTTGCCAATCTGCTAGCAAATGTTGAATCTATTTCCTTTTAGTTTACATTTCTTTTTTTTTTTTTTTGGTACTGGGGATTGAACTCAGGGGCACTCGACCACTGAGCCACACCCCCAGCCCTATTTTGTGTTTTATGTAGAGACAGGGTCTCACTGAGTTCCTTGCTTAGCGCCTCGCCATTGCTGAGGCTGGCTTTGAACCCACGATTCTCCTGTCTCAGCCTCCCTAAGTGCTGGGATTACAGGCTTGAGCCATGGCCGTGGCTTAGTTTACATTTCTTTTGTTAGAAGGGAGGCTGAATATCTATTCAAACACATTTAAGAGATAAGCAATTTGCCCACCATCCCTTTCTCTAAAATTCTAGCTTGTTTTAATTTCCTCATTCCCTTAGGTTTACTGACCATACTCAAATGTTTTTAGTTTTAATCATAATTTTAATCAGGAAGACAAAAAATTTAATGTTCTGCTCTTGTTTCATTCATGTTTTCAACAAACTTTTACTACCATATCAGTCAGGATGAGCTATGTTATAAAGCAGTAATGAGCAACCCCAACAGCTCAGTGACGTAAGTCAGGATGTAGTTCTGGTCCACTCTCCATGTCTACTCCACGGCATCCTCACTCTGGGGCCCAGGCTGACAGATCAGGCCTAGGGTACAGCCAGCCACCTCTGCAGAGGTTAAAACAGTATAGTATGGTCAAGGGGAAATTTTCCCTCCGCCCTCTGAAGGTTTGCTGAAACAAAAATTGACAAAAATTAAATAGAAGGAAAGACGGATGTATTAATATGTAAAATGTGATTCCCCACTAGCTCAAGATTGTTCAGAAATGTATGTGCCCCTTTATCTATAGGGGAGGGGCAGGACAGGGGATGAAGGGAATTTTTAGGGGAAGAGTTTAGGGGAAGAGTAAATAATTATTAGGAGAATGAATGGTCCAGGAGACAGAAGTTAACTTGCAAAGTAATTTTCTTCAGAATTTGAATGATCTCAAGGGACAGATGTTACCTCGCAATGGAAGTCTGTTCATCCGAGTGTTTGCAGACCTCAGTCTTCTTTCCCAAATAAATAACAGGATCTCACGGTGCAGATGAAATGCCGCCGGTGTGTTCCCTTCTGTAGTCTGGTCTCTGAGCAGTGCTATAGTTTGGAACATCCCCAGAGGCTCATGCACTGAAGGTTTGATCCCCAGTGCAGCGCTGTTCAGAGGTGGGACTTTTAGGAAATGATGGGATCACCAGGGGTCTAACCTCACCAATGGATCAATCCACGGACAGATTCATAGCTGAAAGGACTATTGGGAGGTGGTAGAAACTAAGAGGCAAGACCTAGTTGAAGGGAGTGGGTCCTTGGAGGCGTGCCCTTGGGGACTATATCTTGTCCCCGGCCTCTCCCACCCTCTCTCTCTCTTTCCCAGCTGCCATGAGCTGAGCAGCTTTCCTCCTCTGCACCTTTCTGCCATGATGTTCGGCCTCACTTCAGGCCCAAAGCAATGGAGTCCTCCAACCATGGACTAAAACCTCCCAAACCATGAGCCAAGATAAATCTTTCCTTTGTTTTATTCAGCAATTTTTTCCCAGCAACAGAAAGCTGACTAAAACGTGCAGTCAAGGGAAGTCCTCCCCCTGCACTTGAGGAAGAGGAGTAAGAAAAGTTAGGGGGACCTGGATTCTGAGCCTGCTTTAAAAGCTTTTGATTTCTTTTAGATCAAATTGCTCAGCACGGAAGAAGGAAAAGGGGGGGGGAGGGGGAGGGAGGAGGGGGGGAGGAGAAGGAGGAGGAGAAGCAGCAGCAGCAGCAGCAGCAGCCATGTCTGTGGGTATGGTTCTTCGAGCTCCCACTGGCTCTTAAAGCTTTTGCTCAGACATGAGCCTGTCCATTCACAGGCCTTTGGTTCATGTCAGTCACGTGGCCACACTGACTTCAAGAGCTGGAAGGAAGTGCACAGAGGAGGAACACTGGGCAGCTAGTCCTGATGGCCGCCACACGGGCCTCCTGTTCTTGCCAGTTTCCCACTCCATCCTGGAAAGAGGCCACTGAATTCCAATCCCAGCCCCTAAACAATCACTCTGAATCATTTCAGAATATCCTATCAGTAGAATACCCTCTAATTGGCACAGTCCCTTCCCAAATGTTGCATACTCATGATATTTTTATTTTTCTCTCTTTTTTGTTCAGTATTAAATGCTATAAATCATAATAACTATTATTTCTTTCAATATTGAGTGTAACTACCAGGTGTGGTGGTGCATGCATGTAATCCCAGCTACTTGGGAGACTGAGGTAGGAGCATTGAACGTTTGACCAGCCTGGGCAACTTAGTGAAACTCTGTATCAAAATAGAAATAACAAAAGGGCTGGGGATGTGGCTCAGGGGTAGAGCACCCCTGGGTTCAATCCCCAGCACTGAAAATAAAAATTAGCTATGATTGCACAAAATCACATCAAAAGGCAGTAAACACTAGCCGGGCATGGTGGCGCAAGCCTGTAATCCCAGCACTTTGGGAGGCTGAGACAGGAGAATCGTGAGTTCAAAGCCAGCCTCAGCAATGGCGAGGCACTAAGCAACTCAGTGAGACCCTGTCTCTACATAAAACACAAAATAGGGCTGGGGATGTGGCTCAGTGGTCGAGTGCCCCTGAGTTCAATCTCCAGTACAAAAAAAAAAAAAAAGCAGTAAATACTAAGGAATACATTTAACAAAAGTAGTGCAAGATTTACACAACAAAATCTACAAGATATATCTATAGATCTATATATTCAACTCAATCCCTATCAAACTCCTAGCAGACTTATTTTTTTTTACAGAAATGACAAGGTGATTCTACAATTTACTACAAAATGCAAAGGATCCAAAGAGCTAAAACAATTCTGCTCCTTAAAAAGTTAAACAGAGGGGCTGTGGTTGTAACTTAATGATAGAGCACTTGCCTAGTATGTGTGAGGCACTGGGTTCAATCCTAAACACCATATAAAAATAGATAAATAAATAGATAGATAGATAAATGGTATTGTGTCCATCTACAACTGAAAAACAAAAAAATTTAAAAAAAAAAAAAACTTAAACAGAGCTGGGAGCAGTGGTACACTCCAAGTGACTCGAGAGGCTGAGGCAGGAGGATTGCAAGTTTAAGGCCAGCCTCTGCAACTTAGCGAGGTCCTGTCTCAAAATAAAAAATAAAAAGGGGCTGGGGCTGTAGCTCAGTGGTAGAGCACTTTGCACTCTCAGCACCACATATAAATAACAAATGAATAAAATAAAGATCTATCAACAACTAAAATATATTTTAAAAAAATAAAAAGGGTGGAGGATGTGGCTCAGTGATGAAGTGCCCCTGAGTTCAATCCCCAGCACCCCTACCCCAAGAAAAAGAGTTAAGCAGAGTTGTTGTACAACCCACAAATCCACTTCCAGTAAGCTACTGGAGAGAATTTAAAACAAATACGCATGCAAAGACTTGTTTCCCAGTGTGCATAACAGCCTTAATCCAAATAGCCCAAAAGTAGAAACTGTAAGGTGAAAAACAGCCCTTTTGTAATTAATTTTCACATCCCCTCTCTAAAAGCATAAGGCAGTCCCTGTCCCAGGGGGTTCCGCTCTGGAATCTTCCACCTGGGAAACAAAGCCTAACTGCTCAGGTTAGCACATCAAAAAGAAGACCTCTGGGGCTGGGATTGTGGCTCAGTGGTAGAGCGCCTGCCTCGCATGCGTGAGGCAGTGGGTTCGATCCTCAGCACCACATACAAATAAATAAAAATAAAGATATCGTGTTCATCCAGAAATAAAAAAAATTAAAAAAAAAAAAAAAAGAAGACCGCTACTGCCTGTCTGCCCCCAATTTTAAAGTGACCAATCCCTAGCTCGCCACGCGGTTTTGTAGTGGGCTCTATAAAATCCCTCCCGCGCGTCCTCTCTCTCTCTTCCTCTTTTTCCTCTTTCCTTCACCCGGGCGCCCACTCCTCTGAATAAAGGATCTCCTGGCTGTACAGAGGTGTTTGTGTCTGGCTGGCTGATACCCTAACATTTGGTGCCGTGACTCGGATGAGGGAGTAATTCTCTATTGAGACCACTCATCCTGAACCGCTGACCACACCTCACAGCCTTTGCTCATTCTTTCGATCGTCACGTGTCCGCGCCCACCACGACCTTCGTTCGGTGAGTCCCCTTTTTGAGGAGAATAAAACTTTGAAGGCAGAGTCTCAGAGGTGACCAGCCGTGGATCGTCCGGTGGTCCCTCTGACTGCCTCAAAGGGAAGACCGCACCCTACCACGATCTTCACGGTTACGGTGGACTTCCAGAATCTCCATACCACTTTCCTAAATTCTTCATCTCTCAGGTCCTTTACTCTCTCTCTCTCCCTCTCCTTTTAGCTCAAATTCTGCCGGCTGGGGGTAGCTTGGTCCCTCCCTGTTTACCTCCCTCCGCTCTGGGTCAAATTTTCCGACTCCTCTGGGAGGGGTCTCCGAATCCTAACGCTAGGTTGATCCGAGGCTCTGCCTCTCCGGGAGAGGTTAGACCAGGGGGACTCGGGTGACGACCCTTCTCCCCCTGTTGGTCTTCCTGTCTATTGATAGCTTCAAAGGGACGCTTTTGAGGCTGTACTAATAGACATTTCTAGGTGACAGAATGGGATTGAGCTCTTCCCTCCCAGCAGACTCTCCATTACATTGCCTTCTTAAAAATCTTTCCACTCTTAATCTTCTTCCCGATATTAAACCCAAAAAACTTATAAAACTTTGCACTCAGGATTGGCCCACCTATCATTTAGATAGCTCTAACCCTTGGCCACCTACAGGCTCCCTAGATCCTAGTCTCCTTAGAGACCTACATAATAATTGTGTGCGATCAAAAAAATGGGTGGAGATCCCTTTATTCAGGCCTTCTCCCTTCTCCAGGCCAACCCCTCCCTCTGCACTCTCTCTAAATCTCACCATGTCCTCCTAACTTACAAACCAAATTCACCCAAGTTTCTGTCGACTCTGAAATTTGCCTCACATTGCTTTCTTCCCTGGATACAACAGACTCCAATCACAAGCTTCTCGGCCGTCTGCCCCTCCACCTCCAGCTTTCCCTTCCCCTTGCAAGCTGTCTTCTAAAACATCTTGAAAAACTTTACCCCCCCCCTTTTTTTTTTAATATGGAACACCCTGGGTACCCCCATCTAATCCTTGGCTTCTTCTGACTTTTCACTCAGACGAAACAGCCAAAGCTTTTCACAGCCTGGCCTGCTGCGGCAGCCCCTCCCCCTCAAACCACTAGGCTTGCAGCTTTTCACAGCTGCCCAGGCCTCGTTTTTTTCAGACCTCAGCT